>QFDD01001646.1:0-23554 GCA_006871305.1 Vachellia collinsii | reverse complement strand
CTGATCCATTGTCCTTCTTTGTCCCATGCTGCTCCTCCACAACTATTATTGCCATTAGTTAGCACAGACCCGTCCATTTCTAATTGGACAAAATCCCCACTTAGGTTGTTAGTTTTAAACTAAGACGAGCAAGTCTTACCATATAAATTGCAGCAGCTCACTGTATCTTTGTCCCAGCAGGCTCGAAAAAGACTTCTTTGTGCACTGTTTTGCCTCCTTAGCCGTTACTTCCCCAAACACTTTATTGCATCTTGAAGCCCAAATGTCTCAACATATGTATCGTTGTTTGGATACATATGTCTCAACATATGTATCCAAACTGTGTTGGCCACTGAACCTTGTATGTGTGTCGTTGAGATTGAAGAATTCCTGCCATAGTTGAAGAATTACATTCGTTGAGGTTGAAGATTTCTATTCCAACGAACCCAATCAGCTTGAATCTTCTTCCTGCAAACATCCAAACAGGCATGTTGTGTCTGCTACCAATCCCCGTTTCCTCCTAAGCTCTGCAGTGGCACTTTTGACTTACTTAGGAGAATGACTTCATGGTGGTTAGCCACCGTTGCTCGCTGCCAACTACTGCCGTCGGACATTAGTGGCAGGCGACCAAAGCTCTAACTCTAGCAACCGAAATTTGTTGGGAAATAGGTGGGGTTTCCGTTCGTTTTGGAAATACCTGTTAAATAGGGTGGATAGAAGGATTTATTTGATCTTACATATAAATTATCTTATTAAATTTTCCACTTGAATATACATTTTTACGTTTTATTTTTTATGTGTTGATTTTACTCTCATATATTATAATTGATATTAAATAAAAATAATAAATATATAAAATTATTAAATTTTAAGGTGTGGTTAATAAAATTTAATGTTTTCATTTATTTGTATAAAAAATATATTAAAAATAACTTATAAATATGAGAGAATGAGTATTATAACCATGAGACCCCTATTCCATTAATGCACTAGTTTTATAAAAAAAAAAAAAAACTATAAGGACACCCGCGGCATTGGCTTTAGAAGATGGATTTTTTTAAGCAAAAAATAAATATTATGTAAACGTGCTTAAAATTTTAATTTTTTTGAAGTCACTTGAGACTTTACTAATATTAAAGTCATTATGTGAGACCATTTAATACTATAATCCCATGTATTCTTAACATAAGATCTACTTAAAAATTAGATTTGGTCGTAAATATAATATCTCAATCCACTTTATTTTTCTCAAGTGTATACTGTTTTCCCCAAAATCTCTATATATATTGATTACACGATAAATACTTACATACTCTGAAAGTGTCACATCATCCATACTTTATCCAATGAAAATGTTTCAAGTGTCTTCTATTGTGATCTCATATCCCATAAATCTCTCCTAATTTCAAGTGTCTTCTATTGTGATCTCATATCCCATAAATCTCTCCTAAATCTATCCAATGAAAATGTTTCAAGTGTCCTCTATTATAATTTCATATCCCATAAATCTCTTCTAATTATTTTCCTCTTTCCATATCCTATTATCTCATATATTTATTGTGGAAAAAAGGGAAATAATTAGGAGAGATTTATGGAATATGAGATCACGATAGAGGACATTTGAAATATTTTCATTTGATAGATTATGGATGATGTAGTACTCCCGGAATATGTAAGTATTTCTCTTGATTACACATATTTAGGTGTTTCCATCCAAGGTTATGATTAAAGATGGTATTTTAATAAAATCAACACATATTTATTACAATTAACTAACTTAAATCATTTCTTTAATATATTTAAATAAGTTATCTAACTCTTATATTAAGAATAAGAGGAGTATCTATTTAATGTTGGTATTTAGATTTCATTATCCCCTTTTTTTCCTTCTTAACTCATAATATTGAGGTATTGTAAAGTTTCATCTTTGTAACAGTGGAAGCCATAAATGCATTAAAATGCACTAATCCAATATGGAAACATTGCTTCTAGTGCGTGTTTGGATACCCAAAATCCTTTTTTAATCACTTTTATAAAAGCTTGTTGCATACTCACACGTGTAGAAGTACTATTAATATTAATTAGTAGTTATTTCATATCTTTTGTATAAGAGCCATTTGATTTTTTGTGTAAGATTAATGGCAGCAAATATATTACTTTAAAGTATTTATAATAATAACTTTTGTTCAAAATAATTAGTTTGACTTATAAATTTATATGTAATTTAATGATAAAATAAATAAACACATTTAAATAATGTATTTAGTTTTGTTAATATTCACATAAAAATTTAACTGGTTCTTATATTAAATATGTGAGATAGTATTAATTAATTTTAATTAAATATTTGTTAAATAAATATAATATTAAAATTTATGAAAAATTAAACATTACTGATATAATAAATAATAAAAATTAAAGAGTTCAAGAAATGAAATAAAATCAAAATAAATATAGCCCGTTTTAATACATCAACGCTGCTCATTGAAAGTGATAAATATAATATGCATTAATAGGTGTGATTATATTATTAAAAATTAAGAGGGATGGAGTGATATGGGTGATGTAAATAAATTATTTATAATGTCTTTTTAACTTGTGTTTGGTAATTTCAAAACGTTGTGAGGTGTACATAAAAAATTTCAATGGGTCGGTTTTAAAAATTGTTGAAAGATAATATTGTATACATTAAAATACATTTTAGTTTTTTCTTGGGGTGCAGTCTATTATTATAAAAATATTATTTCTAATTTATTTACCTGACTAAGATTAATTGACCCCATGTTTTAATTTTCTAATATACAAAATTGACTTTTCTTTTTGTGAGATTAATAAATTTTAACAAAATACTTTAGATTAAATATATATTCTGAAATATTTATATGTATACTTATAAATCTAAACAAATTAATTTAAGAAAAAATATATCTGTTTATTTGATTTCTTAAAGTTTTCGCAAAAAACAACAGGGGAGGATATTAAAAAGTGAAAGTAATATATATATTAGACATATTTAGATGTAGTGGTACAATTATGGCCGAATAAATTTAGAGACAGATAAACATTTATACATGATTTATGATACTTCCCATTCTAACAACTAAATGTACAAAATAATTAAATAATTATAGCACTGACCAAACCATTAGATCAATATGTCATCATTGATTACGTCTGCAGTTCCTTTGATTGAATTAAAAAATTAGTTACTAAACATAAATTAAGTTAAAAAGTTATTAAATTTTAAGATTAATTTAATGAGGTTTAATTTTTTTTAATTTCGATAAAATTTGGAATTACTTTATAAATAGAATAAGAAAATGCACATGTATACATGTTTGTGTTCTTTAAGTTCAAAATGTAGTTTAGTTTTATGTTTACTTTTTTCAGATAAGTATTTTGATATTTTGTACGGTGATTCGAACTTTAATCCGTTACACTGTGAGATATGAGTTTCTTCCGCTAAACTTAATTCTATTGGTAAGCAATTTGATATATATTTGTCAAATATCTTTGAACCTAATTTTATCATTGCCCTTGCTCACTATAGCTATAGTCCAACTTCAAAAGAAAAAAAAATGTTATCATTTGTCTAATGTTTTGTTAATTACATGAAATCTTATTCATAAACATGATGGCTCAGTCAATTAAGACAAATAAAATTTTATAGTTATACATGATTTATGATACTCCTACAATTCTAAATGTTGGACTTACTTAACTAATTTGATTAAATTAAGAATGTTTTTTTAGTTAATATGTCATGCATGTTTTTTTTTAAAAAAAAATACTCTTATTATCTTCCTTAATTTCCCTCCCCTTACCTCTCTTACTTGATTTTGATGAAGGAGCATCAATATGAGGTAATTTGAAAAAACATTGATAAAAATTAAGTTAGAAATAGATTATCCATTAAAGATTAATATCAATTCCTTGATTAGGACAAAAATTTAGAACGGGAGGAGTACCTCCCCTTCTAACATCTAAATATCTAAAATAATTAACTAATTATGACCTTAATCAAAACCATTAAATTAAGGGAGAATTAATGTAGGATCTTAAATAAGAGAATTAATATCAATAAGATTTCTAGATGTTGTTAATGATAACTGCTTCAATTGTCAGTAACAAATACTTTAATTATCAATAGGATATTGCTGATATTAATTCTCTTACTTAAAATATTACAGTAATATGTCATCTATAATTACGAATGCAGTCCCATTGATCGAATTAGAAAATATCTAAGGCAGTGTTCCGTACAAGGCAAGGCAAAGGAAAAGTGAGAGATATAGGCTTTCGTAGGGGGTAGTTCACGGCGTATAATTAAAAATACTATTTTATAAAAACCAATTTATATCTTTTTATAAATAATTAATTTAACTGATTTTTTTAATCTATATAAATTAGCAGAAAAATCAACAAAAAAATCCTATTTAAAAATTTCGTTTATTAGAAGACAAGATATGTTTTTATGCATAAAAAACACCTATACTCCAATTTATTTAGATTTTTATTATTAATAAAATTTTTAAACAAGCACTTACATTAATTATCTCTAAATTAATTATCTATTCCACAGGATGAATGTGGTATTATTGGTTTTTATGGGGATAGTTGGCACTCTCTCATCTAATCATTTCTTGTGGATCTCCCATTTCCTCACCACTTCAAAAAAAAAAAAAAATTATTATACCACTCTTTTTAACATCTCATAATTTCATTCCGATTTGCACAAATGTTTTGAAATCCACCAAAGCAATTAACTCACATGGGCATTATGGTAAAACTACATTCCCTAAGATATCACTCATTATCTAAAAGGACACATTCATGAGACACTTGCATGGCATACTGACCTACTTTGGATGTGAATCTTTTTCTGGTTGAATTCTGTCTTCCCATTTTTTTAAGGTAAAGAAAAAAGATTTCTTATGTCTTATTTATAAATTACATTATTAAATGTTTATATAAATATATAATTCACTCTCCATTTGTTATTGTGTAAACTTTATTCTTTATTAGATGTGTATATTAAATAATGGTAAAGCTAAAATTGTTAAATTTTAAGTTACAATTAGTAGGGTTTAAAGTTTTTCTTAATTCATGGAAAACATGTTAAAAGTAACTTATAAGTAGAATTAATCGACTAAAATAGTATACATATGCTCCCTTAGCAGCGTCATGTGCTAAATCAAAATTTTACTCTTGAATCTAATAAATGATTAGAATTAAGTGTTGCTTTGGAATTAAAAATAAGTCAACAAGATCATATAACTCAATGTTAATGTGAAATTTTTGTTGATGTGCGATTTATAAATACCTCAACCCCTTGTATTCTAACTTTAATGGATTCTTTTCATTAGTGACCACACGGGAACATGGCAAATGGGATTCTATAAATAAATTGATTTGTATTCAATTACGAAAGTGGAGTTTACTGCTATTTAGATAGGGCTAAAGATTGATCAACAACTTGACTATCATGATTTAATTATATTTACAGATTTCCTGAATACTTTTAATCTCATCACGAGGGATTGTGCTTTGGATCACCTATTGAGAACAATCATAACAGAGATAAAGGAGCTCATCTTTAGTGATTAGTAGGTAAAGCTGCATCATATGAGTTGTCATATGATTCGGTGTGCTGATGCCCTGACCAAGGAAGGGCTAAGGATAATCAGAAAGTGGTATTACTACCTGGAGGTGCTAGATGTGTGTGATCGGAATGGCTTCATATTTTTTTGATGTAATTGATTGCTAGGAACCTACCCTATTCTCTTTCAACTTTCTCTAAGCTTGACTTGTCATGTATTGCGCACAAAAAAAAAAAAAAAAGCTTTAATGGACTCTTCAAATTCAACTCATTTAAATTTTTGAAAGTTGATATATAAATTTGTCTTGAAAATTTTTGCTTAGAAATAATATTGTATCGAAAGTTTTTGAATAAAATACGTTCTAAAAGTTTTAAAATGGAACAATATTGTTCTATTATATTAAAAAATTAATTGTTAGCATTAATTTTTTAGCTATCAATATTAGTTTTTCACATGATGGAGTAATATTACTCCATTTTAAAACTTTTGAGATGACGTTAAACTCAGAAAAAATTTCAGTGTAACATTTTTTCTGAACAAAAACTTTTAGAACTAATTTACACTTTAACCCAAACTTTATACCTAAAGAAACTTAATAACATGATGCAATTAATATTTATATTTTAAATTCATACCGACAAATGAATGATTTTTTTTTTAACACAAATGAATGATGGAAGGATAGGATTTTTTTTTTGATCAACTGAAGGATAGGATTTGAAAACAAATTTCAAACACTTCATATTTAGTTGAATCATTTCTATTCCTTTTACCAAATAAGATAAGTGCAAAAATAAAAGTGAAGTTTGCAAATAATATCATTTCTTTTGTTATTGGGTCTTTAGATGATTAATGATTTTGACTCTTGACAATGAATGATTTAATATCATATTTACTACAATTAAAATAATCATTTTTAATTTCAATAATGGTCACCCATAAATAAAAGTCAGAAAAATTAGTTCAAATATGTTTTTTAAAATGTAAAAGCAAGAAATTTCACTAAATCCTAATTAAGCAAGGGTATGGAGGGCCAACAAACAGTCGGCTTAGAGATAAGAATTAGAAAATGTAGTTAAAATAAGGTCAATGCTAGTCAATTTATATGTAAAAATTAGAAAAAAAAAAGGTGGTTAATTCTTTTCTCATTAGTTAAAATGTCGTTTACACAACTATTTTTTATTTTAAAAAAATATATTTTAAAGCTATGTTTATTGTTCGGCGATTAGAAGGGGAGAAAAGAAGGCAACGACAAGACAATATGTAATTTATTAAATATTTATGATATTTTATTATATTTTGCTCAATTTAAGATATTGGCCCCTCTAATTATATTTAATTAATTTGTAAAATAAATGATATTACTAGATCATAACGTAGCTCACTCATTAGACATTTGGATTAATTTTTTCATGTTGAGCTAAATAAAATCAAATTGAACAATATTACATGCAATATATACGTTGGAGACAATTATAAGTATAATAAATTTTTTATGTTGATAATGAATAAATTTTAATTTTCTTAAACAACATCTTTTCAATTTTATACTGTGTGATATTGGACTTAATTAGCATCCATATCATCCTAATTAAACACATCATGAACATAAAGACTAATACAAATAATTAAGAAGACTGCAAGGACTTAATAAAAAAAATTACAGAAACTTAATTACAAATCATGTAAAATTATAAGTACTGATAAATTAATTTTTTGTAATTGAACAGACCATGAGCACTATTTTTTAATGCCTAATTAATTAAGTTATAATAAAAAATAAAAATTTGCACCGAGTCCTTTATTAAAGATTTTATTAATAAAAGTGCTCTAATTTTTTTTTCCCCAATAAAAAAGTGCTCTAATAACTATATTGTTGTGTGTACAGCGAATGATTTTCCTTCATTTTCTTCCATAACCTTTTTCGCCTAATGTAGGTTGCCAACTCCCTATCTCTCTGCGACAACGAACGCAGCTTTGGGTTTCTCTCTTGCTTTAAAACTGATTAGGCCCTCCTCTTTTCGCCTCTCTCTACTTTCTCTCTCTAGAAAAGTAACGAGAGGGAAAGGGTGTGTTGGTGAAGGCATAGCAAAAGCAAGAACTGTTCACAGATCTCTCTCTCTCTCTGATATTCCGGGCAAGAACTAACATTAACCCAATTCATAGGCAAGAATTTAGACGAAGAAGAAGAAGAAGACGGAGATGGGTCATAACCAGAAGCCTTTGATCTATTCCTTTGTTGCTCGGGGAACTGTTATTCTTGCCGACTACACTGAATTCAGTGGTAACTTCAATTCCATCGCCTTTCAGTGCCTCCAGAAGCTTCCTGCTACCAACAACAAGTTCACTTACAATTGCGATGGCCACACCTTCAATTATCTCGTTGATAATGGCTTCAGTAAGTTTTCCCCCTTGATTACTTATTTCGGTTCATTTCCTTTGGGCATGGGCTTGCCGTTGCCGATGAAGAGGAAAAGTGGAACCGTGGAATTTTCTATTTGATTTCTATAAATTTCTCCGAGCCCGGAGGGCACTGATTGTTCCAGTTTGTCGGTGTGATTTGAGTTTTGAATTTGATTTGTGCTATATAAGACGAATTGAACCCCTCTATCCTTTTCTTCTTTATTTTCGTTTGTTGTTTTTTTAAATCTTTCTAGCAAGATTATTTTCATTTATTTCTTTATTGGAAGGGCACTGCTTGTGTGTTTATAATTGTGAGGTGAAAAGCCTCCTTAAGCACCAGTCAAATCTGACGATCTACGCAGGGAAAAGTCGGTGGGCTATTCATGAGAAGGCTGTTGTATTTAAGTATGGCTCTTTGATTGTGAATGGATTTTTGGTTATTTTGTCTTGGGATGAGTAAATTCAAATATATGGATTATCATCTGTTGCATATATATTTTCAGCTTTTGATCTAATTCCAATTGATTGACTGTACTCTTTCCCATATCAAATGTTAATTTTGTATCCGGATGTCTAGTTCGGAGAAATAAAGTATCATCTGATTATGTGGCATCAGTTTGTCGATATCAACTAACAAAAGAAAATGGTGGAGAGTGGATTTGATTGAATCATGCAACAAGTGTTGTAGCCCACATTTCCCGAGGATATGAATCTTTTTGGATATGGAGTTCTAAAATTCCGTACTTCTAGCATGCTAGAACAATGTCTGGGGAACATTAATATCCACAGTAGTCATTTATTGCCCTCGCTTTTTTGGCTCTTGCAGCTTTAAGATATTTTTCATTGGTCTTATTGGGTTGTATACCCAGATTTTTTAATGGGGGGAATATGAAACCGACGTACAAATATGAAAAGCTGAAAGCTCCTTGAGTTGATCTATATTCCGTGGAAATGGCATGATATCTTTTTTCCTTACTGCCCATAATTTATTTTATAATCCTTTGGCCTGTTAAGCACAAAGTTTGAACTTCTTTTTATGTGAAATGGAGATCTTGATCTGATGACTGCAGAATTACTCAGATAGTATAGAATTAATAATTAGGTTGCCTATTCTTAAACTTGTGTTCTTTATCTTATCATTCTAAAGGGGTGAAATTCAGTTGACAATTGAACTCTTGGTGCATGATGAGTTTGCAACTTAGATGTTGATTTCAGTAGGTGTTACCCCTACATTTCAGAATCGATGCTTTCAGAATCTTCATAACCAAGGGTTTCCAGAACTAAACGAGTAAACTAACTTTGTATAATTGTATCTATGCGTTTAAGTTAATAATTTCTTTTCAAAAAGAGGTAACCTTTAGACATATTAATCCCTTTAGATCAACTAGCCTATGTGCTTTTCCTAACCATATAAAATTTTCATTCTCATCCTCTGGTCCTTTTACATGGATTGGGGGAACGAATACAATAGTCATATATACTCATTGCCACATTTCAGGCAGCTGATGTTGCTAATACTTCAGGAAAAACAGTAATTCAGAATTTTTTTGTATTTGTGCTTCTTGTTACTTTTCTTTTCAACCGGGCCAGCTACTTTTTGAAAAGTAATGTCACTCCACCCAAAATTTACTGCGGCTCCTTACTGAATAATATAATACAGTGTGCATCATGGAAAACAATAATTCTTTTTCACGTTGATCTATTAATGCAAACATTTGGTGTGTTGTATCATTTGAAAATCCTATTCTGGTAAACATCTCTTGTTGAAATATTATTCTCTTTCCAGGAGGCTAATTTTAAAAGTTCTCAATTCCTGTATTGTGTTGATAAATATCTGACGTTCTGGCAATGTGTTTCTTGTAGCATACTGTATTGTAGCAGATGAATCAATTGGAAGACAGTTACCCATGGCATTTTTAGAGCGCATCAAGGATGATTTTGGATCAATTTATGGTGGTGGAAAGGCTGCTACTGCTGCTGCTAACAGCCTTAACAAGGAGTTCGGGTATTTTATTTCTTTGTAAGTTAAATTTGGTGATTTATTATGTCTTATTAGATTATTATGTACTGTGCACTTTTCTGCAGTCCAAAATTGAAGGAACATATGCAGTACTGTGTTGATCATCCTGAAGAGATCAGCAAACTTGCAAAGGTGAAAGCTCAGGTTTCAGAAGTTAAAGGTGTCATGATGGAGAATATTGAAAAGGTACAAAATTATAGATGCACTTTCTGGCTGATTCAGTGTAAGGTGATAGTACCACAAAAATTGCAAAATCAAATTGCATTAGAGAGTGCAGGCAGTGAAGCATTAAAATTATAGGTTCTTATGAGAAAAATTTGATAAGGAGCATTTGTAACTTATAAATGAGGCCTATATGTTAGTATTGGCTGATAAATGAAATCTCTTACGTTTATTTCTCTTTAAATTTATTGATGCTTACGGTTATTGAATATGCAGGCAAAATATCAGGGACTTTTTTTTTGTGGGGAAGAAAATGCATTCACTTAATTATGTTTTGTAGTTTCGAAATGATCATTGTTTGTTAGGAGTTTCTGAAATTCATTCATTCCTTCTGTGTTAGGATTGTCCTTGGTTGAAATGGATTTTTAAATATGAAATTTTGAAGTCAATTTTTTTCTGAGCTAAAATCAGAAAGCAAAATTTGACCTGCAGAATGTGTTCCAGCTGTTAATTTTTCTTCCAAATCATATGTTTGGGCATTCTTGATGCTAACAAATTTTATGCACCTGAATGGTGTAAGCACATTTAATTCTCCATGTCATAATGTATTGTCTTATGTATGATGCCATTTTATCATATGGCATTGACATGTTTATAATTTATTTTAGGTTCTAGACCGGGGGGAAAAGATAGAGCTTCTGGTGGACAAGACTGAGAACCTTAATCACCAGGTTGGTGTGGTAAACTGCTTGGTCGTGCAATTTCCCTGTCATAATGTTTTTGAATGGTGTTGTGCTTATGAAACTTCCATATGCATGGTCAGGATCATTAGTGAGTACATAATTGCTGGTTGTGATTTTTAAGGATGACGTTAATCTGTGGGGCCCATTTGGCATCACTGAGAATTTGGCATACCTAATAGAATGAAATGAAATGAAGTGGAAAGAAAAGAAGAATTGAAAAAAAATAGTAATTCTAAGGATTAAAAATAATGATCTCCTTCATTCTAAGAAAGGGAGGGGATTAAAAGTAATGATCGCCTTCATTCTAAGAAAGGGAGGGTAAGTTACATAGGTATCTCCTATGTTTTGTTAAAATTACTTAGACTTGTGCTGGGTTTTGATGAAAATGCACGAGTCTCTCTTTTATTTTCAAAATTAGTACGGACTTATTCTGAAAGTTTTTTCTATAATTCTATGAACTTTTCTTCTGTGTCTAAAATTCATATTGACCCTCCAAAAATGAATAAACTAAAATTTTTTTATTGATTTTGTTAAAATTACCGAAACAAACTCTCTGCACACATAAACAGACCTTCCATGGAAAGAAATAAAAATAAAAGAGAAGCCTTTTGATGTTAACAAAGTTCAATAGAATTTTTGTGTAATCCAGTCTTTCTTTTTAAGGTAAGTTTGTGTATATTTTGAAAATAGGAGGGAGATTTGCACATATGTGTATTGTATAAAAAAATTGTACATACGTGAAATATGTCTCAAGGTGAAGTTTGTTTAACTGTTTTAAGTTTTAAAAATAAAAGCAAATGTCCACACACTGCAATAACAAGAAGCCTTATCCAACGGGTAATACAGTTTCTCAAACGACGATATCATGCTCTTGACCATATGATTTATAGTAATAAATAAAGGATAGATATTATTGTGAAGAATGTTATGATTGATGCCAGGAATATTGAAGAAAAGGGAGTTTTGATTGTATCAAATCATCCCTGACTGGAATTTTTTTTTTTTTTTTTTTTGTGGTTTCAGGCACAAGACTTTAGGACCTCAGGGACCAAAATACGGCGAAAGATGTGGCTGCAAAACATGAAGATCAAGCTGATCGTACTGGGAATTATAATAGCACTCATCCTCATAATAGTTCTCTCTGTATGTCATGGCTTCAACTGTGGGAAATAAGCATATCACTTGCTCCCTGAGGCTTTTTGTCTCTTGATATTCCAGACTTCCTTTTTTTTTTTTTTTGGTGATTATACTATAGGTGAGGAAAATATATTGAATGCTTGCCATGGCTTTGTATGTAGTAGTGAATTTGGCAAATCCCATATATTTGCTTTGTTATGCTCAGACCAGATTGAACATTATAAGCATGATTTTTGCTCATATAAATACGTTCGTTTTTTTTTTCAAGTTTAATTTCTGTTTAATTTGATGCTTGGGCGCGGCCAATTACACTGTATGTACAAATTCATAAGTGTATGAAATGAAAAATACATAGGTTTTATTGTCATTTTAAGCCTGAGATTGAGTTCCAAATGGGACCACGGATGAGTGACTTGTATAACCAAAAATAATAATAAATATAACTAAGTAGTGAAATATCTAGATGCATAAATTAATATGTTTTTGTTAATTATTTTTGGGGAATTACTGGACGGTTTCAAGAGATGTAATTACTTAAAGGTCCATTAACAATTAAAGGGATGTATGAAAAAAATAATAATAAATTTATATTTTTTTTTGGCAAAAAAAAATTCCATTATTTTTGCTTTATGTTTCCATATTCCTATTGTAAAACACTATATTTTTAAATTAATGTGCATACATTCTCATGCAGAGGATTATAATATAACTTGAATACAAGGGTTCGTGTTTTAATTCATTTGTTTCCCTCAAAAATTTCTAATGGAATAGAGATAAGATTTGGCACTCAAGACTCAAAAGACTTTTATTTAAAAAAAGCTCAAAAATATTTAAAATATAATAGTCGCTTGATTTTTATTCCAATAGCTCTTTTAACTTACTCATCAAAATGTAGAAGATGTGGTTGATTTATTAATTTTGTCTAAAAATAAAATATTTTTCAATTTGATTTCTACTTAAAAACATAAAAAGCATTATATACAAGTGACATGTATATAACAAGTATAAATTCCTTTTACATAAACAAGTATCATTATATACACAACACCTTCACAAAAAAAAAAAAAATTGATTTTCAAATCCTAACTATTATGTGAGGCTTTTTTTTTTATTTTGTGAAAAAAAACTTTAAAAAATTAAGAAAGGGAATAAAAAAAAAAGAGTGGATTACTTTTATAACCCTGCAAAAGCCCTTTAGCAAATTGCTCCTCCGGTTCAGCATTCACATTTGATTGAGCTTGCTGTCGGACGCCGTCCACCGTTCTCAGCCATGTGTGGTTGTTCTCCGGCAAGTATCGAACAAGGTACGAACTTCGTTTTCTCCCCGAATCCTGCGAGATTGATTTGTTCGATCTGGCTTTGGACTCATTCCTTGCGTCATATGCTCATTTTTAACCCTGCGTCGGATGCCGTCTCACCGTTTCTTGCCTTGTTTAAAATTTGTTTCACTTTGATTAATTGGAAGATCATCAATTGCAAGAATCTTATTATTCAGTTAATGGTTTTCTCTTCTCACTGTTTTGCATCTTAGGTCACAAAACTGTTCCTTTAGAACCGTTAGTATGCAGGAATCTAGCTATTTGAGTAACTTGTTCGTCTAAAAAAAACTTTCAAGTATTTATATCGAAGAATGATTTTTGCCTGTATCTGAATGATTGCATTATTTCTCCTGTTGGAAAATTTTGCTTTTCTGTATAGACATTGGGGTTTAGTTTACATAGTTGTTAATAAGCTTTTAATGCATATACTGTCAGCAAGCTTCACTCCATGCATAGCGGTATTTTGATGTTCTTGGAAGGTTGATTAATCTTAACAGAGTATATTTCTTGATTGGCAGAAAGGAGCTTGTAAACCTGTTAGCATTTTCCATATCAGTGATAAATGCTGAGTTTATGAGAATAGGTTTTGCACAGGGTTTATCTTCTTTCTTCAATTTCCCCCCTCATCTGCGTACTCTTTTCCATGAACCCTATGCAAAACCTAAGCACCAGAAAATCCACTTCAAAACGAAGCTTAAAGGCAAAAGCCAAGAAGAAGAAGAACCGTGGAGAAAGTGAGACTCAAGTGGCAAAAGACCCATCAGACTTATCTTTTTATGTGGCCAAAGTTGCTATTTCACAGATATGTCAGTCAGTTGGCTTTAGGAGAAGCCAGCTCTATGCCCTTGAAACCTTTACTAATGTTGCTGTAAAATATCTGCAAGCCATTGGCGAGTCGGCTGCCTCTTTTTCCAATACCTCAAATCGCACCAACTCCAACCTCTTTGATCTCATCAATGCTGTTCATGACATGTGCTCTGTGCCAGGATTTCCCACAGCTTCAGAGATGCATAAAAGTAAGCTGCTTAGATCTGGCGCATTGAGAGAGATTATCAGATTTGCCAACCTTTCTAAAGAATTACCATATGCAAAGGCAATTCCTTGCCCAAGTTTTTCTCAATGTCCCAATCCAGTACAACCCATTGATTCAAATACATCCATGGCTTGTTATAAACTAAATCTGCAAGGTTCTCACATACCAGGATGGCTGCCAGATTTTCCTCCCGAAAGCTCATACAGGAATTGCAATGAGGTGATTGAGAGGGAAGATGGTGAAAAATTGTGGGAACAGTCAATTCCCTTGGAAATTTGTGGTGATAATAGCATTGAGGAAAACGGGAACGGATTACAGACCAATGAGGTTTGTGGGAAAGAACTGAATGATGGAAGGATGGAGCTGGCAAAAGTAAGAGGAAAACTAAAGTTCAACATTGGAAGGCAGAAAGAGCAAGCGTGTGTGAATATGAATAGTGGTTTTTGTAGAGGAGGCAAACGTGTGTGTTGGAATCACATTGAAATGAATGATTGTATGTTTGAGGATGAGGCGATGATTTTTAAGGGAAAAGAAGTATAGTTGATAGTATTAATCATATATTTTTGTTCCGGGAAGTATACTTCAAGTGTGCTTGCAAACTTATGAGATCAATATTTGGACTTTGATTTGAAAGTGCAAAGTTGTGAGCCTCCACAGACAATAGAAGATTCAAGGTATATACTGACTTCCACCATTAAGTTTTTTGTAATCGTATTCTCTACAATTATGAAGGGGAGTACATGTATAGTATTCATAAAAGGATAGAGACAGAAGAGCAAGTGTAAAAATGAAGTATGACGGGGAAGAATCTAGTTTGTGATATTTTACTCTGATAATTAAAGAAGTCTAATTTGTCATGAATATGGATATTTGAGTGTAATTTTCATCTTCACTTTTCTCAAAGGTTATTGATAGCAGGGAAGGGAGAAGAGGCCAGTGATCAGGGGATCAGTGGCATGCAGTCCTTCCTGGTGAGGCGGGCAAGCAGGTTCGATCCCGCCGGTGGAAGAGTGTTTTTTATTTCCCTTTGCCCTGTGAAATGCTGCATCTGGTCATTAACATAATAATCGGGCTGGTTGAATTTTTTTTATAGATAAAGTAAGTTAAATAAATTATTTAGAAGTTTTTATTTTTATGTAGTATTAAATTATATATTAATTTATAAATCAGATAAATTAGTGTGGAAAAAAATAATAAATATAAAACATTTAAATTAAGTTATTTAACTTCCTTAATTTTTTTTTTTAAAAAAGTTAAATGTCTTTTATATTTAAGAGGTAGTTAAAAAAAGGGGTAAAATGAGAAAGAGATCAAAATAGTAACATTCATTTACAAACCTTCTATCACACCCAATACCCTACTTATGAATGTTAACTACTTACCAAAATAAAATACACTCTAAAGATTAGGTCTTTAGCTTTAATTCCCTGTATTATTCCTAATTCTCCATGTATCAATAATCTTTATTGGGAAATATGTTTACATTTAATGTTTGATAGTGCCTCAAACATGATAATCTATATGTTTCTGAAAAAAATAAAAATAAAACTCCCGACAAAAGATCTTGCCGTCAAGGATCAAAGGCAGAAACGCAAAACAGATAACCTTTTTTTTCCCTAGTCCATAAAATGCTAATACTTGTAAAAGCTAAATAAATTGAAATTAAAAAAAAAAATTTGATAGAAGAAAGTTTAGGTGAGTTGAGTACCAAGACATGCCTCTAAAGTCAGAAGATACATGTAGATCATCCACTAATAATATCTTTATATCGACAGTGAGATTTGAATATATGATCTTGTAGGTTGTAAGCCAACTCCTTACAAATTGAATTAAAGTGTTTTTTTTTTTTGGGTAGAAATGAGGGTAATGTCAGTATTTTTAGAATTGAAAAAACTAGTTGGGCATAAATCTCATACAATCACTCTTATGTAAAGCTATCAGATGATTAGGACACACATCTAATATAGAAGAGACGGACAATTCGTCCTTAGCCAGGGAGATATATGCGATTCCCAGCTCCCAATTCCTCTCCAGCAATTTGATAATCTGAATGGATAGGAGACTTGAGTTCTTGTGTACTAATCGCTGGCATATGCACTCCACCATGGTTTTAGAATCTGATTCCAGGATTACTTTCTTCAGACCCATATCCCAAGCCAGTTGCAATCCATGAAGCTTTGCCAGTTCCGCAGCTTCTATACGACATTACAATCGCCGAGGAAATTAGTAAAGCCTGCAACCCATGAGCCTTTCCATCTCTGATTAAACCACCTGCTACTGCTTTTTTGTTGCGTTCTGAGACGACCCCATCCACATTAAGCTTGAACCAAGGATACCCAGGAGGCTCCCATGGACACAGTTGATTGGGGAGCAACAGTTATGCTACTAGAAACAAGAATATTCATGGTTGTGTAACTTTTCCAAATTTTAAGAATAACTTGTTCCGGCGATCTTGTGTCGCAGAAAATGGAGTTATTCCTCTGTAAGCATAGCTGCCAAACACCTACCCCCCAGAGTAAGGTAACCGGACCAACTTAAATCGGTAATTGAAAGTGAAAGTTAATGGGCCATCAAAAGCCATAGCATGTAGCAGTGTTCCTTCCTCCACTTGGGCCATGAGATGAATGCCCCTCATCCATTCAAAGGTTACTTGGACCCATAATGTGTGAGAAGCCATGAGATGATTGCCTTATCTATATATAAGGAAATGGCCATTGTTTTTAGGCCCAATTTTTGTGGGCTCTGCTTATTACTATGAAAAAAATACACATTGGCCACACTTGGAGCAAATTCATGTGCCTGCACTCAGTTAGAGAGGATTCAGTAAACATGTGATAAAATATTGGTCCAGTTAATAAAAAATTGACTTACAACCTATAAAATTGCAGGCTTAAATCCTTGATAGGAAATTTATAAATACTTTTGTAAACATCTTTTGGATATGAAGAATGTTAGAGAGAGAGAGAAGGGAGAATCAATAATTGAAGTGAAAAACCAATTTAATTTGCAGACTACATTTTAAAAGATTAGAGAAGTTTGAAATGAACATGTGGTAGCACACTCAATTTCAGTGGAGGAATCATTGTTCCAATCGAATTTTGCCACTTGTATTCCTTTTGGCCATCAGAATTTTACCCCAATTGTTAAGACAAAAACTTAGGTGAGTTTGTTGGAACCATTTCGTCCATTGTTCCAATCAGATTTCGCACTTGCATTATTTTTACTCATCAGCATTTAACCCCAAATGTTAATACTCCTCTAATCCTACTTAGGAAAATGATCAGACTTAGGAAAATGATCAGAAAGTAGCGTTTGAATCGCAGAAACCCCAAATTGTGCCATGGATTTGGAAAATTCACATGAAATGATAGAAACACCCCTCATACGTAAAAAAAACAAAAGAAAAGGAATAAGACACTAGATGTTGCTGATAGATAGCAATCTGCCTTTTTGAAAAAAAAAAAAAAATCCATGACATAATCAAGGGTTCATGTAATTCTGGTTATTTAACCTTTTAACTTTTAAAAACAGTTGGGTGAGGTTGGTTAAAACTTAAAAGCACAACCTCCATTGATCCAATTAGATGTTTGCCACTTGTATTGATGTGAAAATCTGGAGGGGGGCTGCACAATGCAATCAAGACAACTACTGTTCTCTTCGCATCACATGACGAATTGACAATTCGATTCAAAATTTAAGGACAGATATTCATATAATAATAATAAATTAAGAGAGCATATAAAAGTGTAGCAATAATAGGAGCGCTACATAAGAGGCCAATCCTAAAGCATCATTGTGATGCAGAGAGAAAGTGTCACCGCCCAATCTCACACCGCCACCTGTCTCTGCCTGTGACTGTGATGGTCCTCCTCCCCATTTTTCTCCGCTCCTTGCTCCCCCGAACTGGCATTTCTCATAACCTATTCAATAGATCAAATTGTAAATATAAATATTTAACTAAATAATAATTTATTTCCTTATAATTTAATAAAGAATTTAATCTTATCAAATACAGGCCGTCTCTGCGTTTTTATTTTGTGAGCCTGTCTCTGTTAATAAATTTTGCCCCATCTTCTCCTCATCTTCCATAAAAGCATGCCATTAATTATATTTTGTTGAGATCACATTCTTTTTTATTTTCAAAATTTGTACAAATTTCTCTCAAAAATGAAAAGAATAAATCACATGCACTTCCTTTCATATTTTTTAAAATACAATCAAAAGTATTCTATCTATTATGAATCGAAATCGGTGTATGTTTCTTTCTTTTTAAATAGATAAAAAAGTTCGCGTATAGTTAGTTTCATTAAAACTGAAAAAAGTAGGTATAATTTATTCCCAGTATCAGTTATAGAAAAAAGTCTGTAAAATATTAAGATGGATTTTCATTATTTCTAAAAGAAAAAATACGTAATTTTAGTGATGCATACTAAACTAAAAAAGAGTCTGAATAATTTATTTTGAATCATGTCATGAACATAATTTAAGAATCTTGAAAATGGAATAATTTTTTTGTCGTTTGAAGGAAAAATGTTCTAGATTTTTATTACATTATAAAATCCAATATTTTAAATAAATAAAGATTTTTATTGCATTACAGATTTTTATTACAACTATTTTTTTACTTAGGGACCAAGCACAAAAAACCATGTAAAATTAAAAGATCAAAATTATATTAACTTAGTAAAAACACAAAAAATTATAAAAAAAGACTTACTTGGGTCAGTGGTGGTGAGGACGCCGGTGCCGGCGAAATAGCAATCGGAGACATGGCGGCCGGACGCCTGATAATATGCATTCATCGCATAGGTTGCGTGAGACCTTACGGTGTCGGGCTTAAAGCATGGCCCACCCTCCTTTATGGGCCCACAGTCTATTCCCTTGCTACACACAAAGTCTATGTTCCTCTGCAACGCCTCATCGCTCACGTTCGCTTTTGCCACGCACCACCTCTTCTCTGAATCCGACGACGGTGGCATCCCCGTGGGACCCGATGCGGGACCCGACGTCTGTACACAATAAAAACCCAAATCAATAACACTTTATCTGACAAACAATGACCTCTCGTCATGACAAGAGTTCAACATTCTGATTCTGATGTCACCTAAATAAATATCCGAACGGTACGGACAATAGTTTTGAAAAACCATTTCGGAGAAAAAAAATAATTTTTTCTTCTAAAAATATTAATATTATTATCTTCTGTCATGAAATTGTCAATTGCACCAGAAAAGACTGCGAACTTTTTGACATTTGTCCAGTCTGTAAAGCTTTCTCGCTTTCCCATAAATCGAAATACAATCCAAATGACCAAACAGCCCTTCCCAAGCGAGTTACTCAACCACATGGTTTAAAACTTTCATAAATGCTGTACTCAAAATTAATTCTCCTCTCAAAATTGCACTAGGAAATTTAAAATATTTCCTTTATAGTTTATTTGTTTCATTAAAATTAGATTTACATAAAGAATTGGAGTGGCAATACTAGCAAAAACATCTACTAGATTAAAAAATATATTCTGATATTTTTTTAATATAGTCCTAGAGTATAAGTATTGCAGTTTTGGTACCTTTTATTTCTGTAAAAATAATATTAAGGAGTAAACCCTAAACCAAATTAAAGGGGTACTTTGGTATTTGGAATATACTATAAAAGAAAAGAAACATTTGATTGTGTGTTGAAAGTGGAAACCGAAACAACAGCTGGATTTCGCCAGAGACCACAACCCCCAAAAACGAAAACCGCATACGTTTCTGGTTTACAAATCCAAGAAAAAAGCCCAAAATTACGGAATTACCTGTCCATGTTTGAGGAGACCGACGTCGTAGACAGGGGTGGAATCGGCATTGAACAGCCCATAACTTTGCTCTGCAACACCGGGCTTCAGGTTCTCGTTGAACAGAGCGAAGATATAAGTCTCAAAGGTCCTGTTTGGCATCAACGGCGTCCCTTTCCCTGAGCTCACATGCTTGATAAGATTCCCATTGTACGATACCGCATTGTCCAAACTAGCTGCTGGTTGATTCGGGTCACCCGCCCAGGGCCAACCCGTTTCCGCGACCACGATCTCTACGTCGTCGTATCCCACCTTCTTCATCGCCGAGAAAACCGCGTCCATCTGCGCATCAAACATGTTGGTGTAGTTGATCCGTGTGGCCGCGTCAAAAACGCCACCGTTTGGTTTGAACAGTGCGTAGTTCAGCGTTTCGGGTTGTGCGGCTTGGAGGCCGAAGAAAGGGTACGGGCTCACCATGAACGGAGATTTAGTCTGTCTGTGAAACTCGAGAATCGGGGCGAATATGGCCCTGTCGTAACCGTGTCGGAACTGACCCGAGCTTGGTGGCTCCGACGAGGAGAGAATCCCCAGCGAGTGAGGCGTGGAGACTTGAACGTTAGTCACGTTTGCGAGGGTTAAAGCTGAATGAAGAGCTTTCATGGCGGGTAACAGGTGGGCGATTAAGGACTTATCGGAGGTGGCGAGGATTTCGTTGCCGACGGCTATACGGTTAATGATGGTTTTGGGGTGAAAGGGGAGGATGTTATCGGCCACCCAGGACTGAGCGGCAGGGAGCTTGGAGAGAGAAGGGATGTCGCCGTTGCCGACGGTGACGGTGACGGCAATGCCGGTGTTGGCGAAGGCGCGAAGTATGTCTGGGTTGGCATCGAATATTTTGACCCGGTCGATGTTGGTTTTGGATTTGAGGAAGTTGGCGACGCGAGGCGGAGGCGGGAGGTTGTTAGCGACGGTGCCGTAGTTGACGCCGATGGAGTAAGGGGCGGCCCCGGCGAAAATGAAAGCGAAGGAGAAAAGAAGAACGAAGGACAAGTTCAGCAGTGAAGGGTTTGCCATGGTTTCAGTCTTTCTGAGGGGGAGAGAGAGAGGAGATATGAAGTGGGGATGAAGTGTCGAGTGAGAAGGAGAGAGGCGAAGTGGGGCCCAACAGTGGTGGGATTCATGGGTCAAACAGAACGGACCATGGAGAGTGAACGAAGAAACAGTGGCATCCACTGTTCTGAAATATTTTAAAAATTATTTTTTGAGATGCTCTCAGCATCTAGAAAATTATTTTGATGTATCCAGTATTATGTAAAATTTTTTATATACCTCTAAAATTTTAAAATATTTTTTATGAATCAAACATCATGAAAAGTACTCAAGAGTGTTAGATACATCGTAAAATATTTTATGATATAGGATGTAATTAAAAAAATATTTTAAAACACTAAATGTATTTAATTCATTCTTGGCAAAAAAGAAGAATGAATTTAATTCATAATTAAAGAATGGAAAATAGAAATTAACAAAAGTGAATGAGTATTAATTAATTTCAAAGCACGACATTATTCCAAAGTTTGGTTTGATCAACTTTTAATTAATTAGGTCGCTGTTTCTTTGATCCTTTCACATGATCCTCATCCCGCAAACCTAGGCTGTCACCGCATGTTTGAATCACAAGACGCCAAAAGAAAAATGGAAAAAATATTAAATAACACATCTCCAAAAAAAAATATTATAATGACATTTTTAGAAATCTAGTCAAAACCCATGTTGTTTAATTTGTTTATTTGATTTATTTCACTATGTTGGACATATAAATAAGTACTTAAGTTAAAATAAGTATTTTAGAATGAGTTTTGTGTTATTTTTCTAATTTTATTTATTTTAATTAATTATTAAAAGTATCTTATAACGTTTAGAATATTATTTATCCAAGATGATCATATTGGATTTGATTTATCTTACCATATTCTTTTGGGTTTTTAGATTAAATATTTATTTTTTTTATCCTATTCATAGATTATAAATATCTTTGTCAGGTTAGACAAGCCAACCCGTTAACCTGCAGGTCAACTCGTCATAACCCGTGGGTTAGTGAGGCGAGTTGAAAGAGCCGCCAACGGACTCGTATTTTGCTACTACTGTTGCTTCGATGCGACTATCGGAGATTGTGATTGATTGTTCATCCACCGCCAGCGCATGGGTCTAGCCCTATGGGTGAGTCCTTTTGAGAGCTGCTCTTGGCCCGACGCCATTGTAGCTAAGGGACGTGCTTGTATTTGTCCCGAAGGCAGTTTCCAATATTAAGGTGCCAATCATTATCGTCGCTTCTTCTCCCGCCTCAGCTGCCTGGACTATGGTGAAATTGTTTTCAGAGTCATCCATTGGCTTGGCTGATAAATTATCTTTACTCCACATTCAGGTAGTAGAATGTCACGGGTGACTCTTTAGAATTCCACATCGGATAGATTAAAGGGGTCCTGAACTATATAAACGGCACGCTACACACCATGTACAACCAGTTTTACGAGGGAAAGAGTAATGGCCCCGTGACAAAAAGCCCATTCAAGAATGCCAAAACAAATTTTGATGACGAGTAATAACATCGCCCCCCTCCTTCGTGTACATGATCTAGAGCATGTTTTGGGAACTTCTTCTAGAAATATTTCCACGCAAGTCAATATAAAATTTATATCACATACTTACTTCGGATTGCGTACAATCATTTCTCAAATATTATTTCCAAACATACCACTAGTCTATATCGTTACTAGTGAACACAACCATCGGAATCGAGATTGGAACGTTTCTTACACCTCCTATTTCCCATTTATTCCTCCACCTAGTCCTGTTCCTTCCTTACAGGTCGAGTACTATCTTAGCTTTGAAAAATTGATTAAAGATATGTACTTACGGAAACAAATGGATCAACAAGGTTGGGTTCCACTAAGGTTGATAGCAACTTTCCCAAAGATTAGAGAAGTGACTAACACTATTAGCATAATATTTAGTATCAAGCTAACTATTTATTTTCAGGAGATAATCAACGGCGATGGTGCAAGACAATCTTAGTGACTTCACACGTACGTGACCAAATCGTTCCAAGTTGAAGGCTCATGATCACCTGCTTCAGATACCACGAAATCAGAATCTGCTGCAAATGAATATAATAATATATATTTATATTAAGGAGGCTCCTAATTCCCAGCGAGAAGAAATGATTTTCCAATTTTTTCTCGACAATTTTTTTTTTAAAAAACAAGTTATTGAAACAGAACCTAACACCCTCTCAATGTATGGGTGTGTACTTTTTTACTACTAATACAAAACTCTGTCTGTGTGTGTGTGTGTTTTTTTTTTTGGGGGGGGGGGGTTGTTT
>QFDD01001645.1:0-20698 GCA_006871305.1 Vachellia collinsii | reverse complement strand
AAAAAAAAAAAATTCCCACCAAAAAACAGTAGAACAACATTGCCACCGGCCAAAAATGTATCCACAGCCAATGATCACCAGCCAAAAACCACTTGGATGTTGAGATTGAAAGTCCGCATGAGGCCTTCGAAGCCAAGGATTCAGACTTTAAAGATCCAGAAAAGAGTCGCCACCACCACGGCCTCATGCTAAGATTTGATGGCCATAACATTCAGATATGAAGTTGAGGAAGATGATGGAGAAATAGTGAGAAGCAATGGAGGAAGACGCGAGGAGGAGGGGAGTTGACATCATGAGAGGGACCATGGATGTGGATGCTGGAGGAAGAAGCAAGGGGGAGGAAGACACGACGTGAGGGGGACCATGAGGTGGACGTCAAAGGAAGAGGTATGTGAAGGGGACCATGTAGGTGGATGTTGGAGGAAGAAGCGAGGGGGATCATGGAGGTGGATGTCGGAGGGGGAGGCTGTGAACGATGAAGGTTAACTACGGTGGGGGAGGCTGTTGTAAAAAGAATGATGGGTAAAGTTGTTCAAAAATCTCAATTTTATGGAACTAAGATAAATTTCGTAGATTTACTTAAAAAACCCATTTTGATGGAATTGATAGTTCCATATAATTGAGTTTCTATCTACTAAATATGCCCATTTTTTAATTCCAACCCCAATTCCACTTCTCATATTTCAACTTTATGGTACCAAACGAGGCATGAATCCCAATTTTATTTCTAGTTTTTAAAACCCAGTTCTGTTTTTAATTTGAGTTTTATTTTTGAGCTCCTTCAGCATTTCTTGCCGAGGAATCCACGAGACTCAATTTTGCCTGAGCGGGAGTGTATAGGTTGATGCATTTCAAATTCCCAACCTCCATTTCCATAAAAATCTTCCCCTCAACGGCACAATTCGTTCCTTACAAGATTGATGTTTGAATTTGTAAACATGGTTTCACAGATTGTAAACAGGTTAAATGTCTTATTTGTGTCAATGAAACATGTTATGCTATAATGCCAGTTGATTATTTATAGATATTCGTATTTTCCTATTAGTGTGACCTTTTCGAATACCAAGCTCTTAAAAGTTATGATTTATTTTAAGTATTTGTATAAAATTCTTAAACAGAATTGACTACTACTTTATTGCTAGTATTTAAGTGATGAAAGGTTTGCTATTATCTAGTGATGTTACTATTATCTAGTCAGGAATTATGCCAGTACATACTATGTTGTGCTATATAATCACATATGTTCTTGTAGTTCAATTTTCATACAGAGAACATTTTAATTTATAGTTTATTTGTGAACTTTTAAAAAATGATTGTACGCAATCCAAAATAAGTATGTGAGAGTAGTTTTATCTCAGGATGTCACAGATTTGAAAAGGACAAATTAAAGTGTAATAACTGTTGAATGGTAATGACTAGGATATCTAGCATCAGAAGGTGTAATGCATACGAAAGAACAAGAGTCAACTGCATCCTTGACAACTATTTTAGTGGAACCTAAAGCTAGGAATTCAGCCCAGCACAAGAAAGATCAAGCTTTAAAAATAAAAAGTACCACGTGAATCACAATGCGGATACAAGTTTGATGGGACATCCACAGTAAGCTTAGCTTAGGAAACTTGTGATCAAAGTTCACTACCACCCAGGAGCAAGTTAACATCTTTTAAAGAGATTAAAAAAGCTTTTTGATTTATATATATTTTTTTTTAAATTAATTTATTTGATTTATAAATGATATATAATTTAATAATACATATAAATATTTCAGAATATGTTATTCTTAAATAATTTGTTTAGCTTTTTTATCCGCCTAAAAAAAAGTCAGACAGAACAGAAGCCAAACATTACCATGAAGCAGCATATGAGATAGATGTCAAGTATGATCAGAGTCCTAAAGGAAGATGAACGTACATATTTCCACTACCCGATTCCACCTATTTTAATGGAGTCATTCATTTGGAATTCCATTTCCCAATTCCCTTTCCTTGCTGACAATTCAATAGGTCACCATTGCTTCCTAGCCTAGCCTACAGAACTACATTGGATTCTACATTAATTATCACAATCAAACAATCCAACAACTAATGGAACCGGAAGTTTAGAAATCTTGAACCAAATCATATAGAAGATTCGCTCCCGATTATTTTAATTGTAATTTAGTTAATTAAAGACATTTAATCACAACTAAGTCTAGTCCAATGAGCACCAATATTCAATATGAGCAAATATAACCTTTAAATGTAAGGTTACACTAAAGCAACGGCCATGGTGCTACAAAACAAACAATTAATGGAAGGGAAAAAAAACAAAAAGGAAATGCTTATAGTTAAGAGAAGACGGAATATGGAGAAAAATGCTTATGGCTGAAGGTATCATAAGGCACATAATTATGGAGGCCATCATTGAAAAATAATAAATAATTCACTACAAGATTGTCAATTCAGAGCACTATATTTGCAGAAGGCAAAGCCCAGCACGCTGATGGTTGGCAATTGCTGGAATATGAATATGACCACCTACAATCATGGACAGATATGTGACTACAAGCTTTTCCAATAAAAAGTCATGAGCATTGTTTTTCTCCAAATAAAAAGAGGGACGATATCTACAAGCTTTTCCAATAGCTACGGTCCATTGAATTATGATTAATACTCTACCCACATAAAAAAAAAAAAGAAAACACACACACACACATCTACGTATATATAGATAAAAGGGTAAAACGGGATAAAACATATTCGTCTCATGAAATTACCACCGTCAATCTGCACCATAGAGGAACTTCTATTCAAATGTTTGATTTACCTCTTTTGACTTCATGTGAAGCCCTTGAGATTACAAATCTAGCACCTATACATGGAAAGAGAGATATGGAAAGCCAATCATGTTAAGAATCAAGCGAAATATGGCTCACTATGCTGCAAGGTCAAACCATTAGACCAGATTGGCATTTTCTTCAAGTTCAGCACGATAAGAACCAATCCTCAAGACCATAATAGACCAGATTGGCATTATCTTCAAGTACAGCATGATCAGAACCAATCCTCAAGACCTTCTTTAGAGAAAATTTCCACAAGATTTCATGGTCTCATCCTAAAAAATTCATCAAGTTCTCCACATACTATGACAAAGATGTCTCTATTACTGAAAACCAAATTTGATGAACCTTTGTTAGCATTCTTTTTGCAAGTATGTGGTAATGTTGCTGCCAAACTCGCTGCCATGGTAGCCACCAATACACTGTAAAATATTTCAATTCCAGTAAAATGTCCCAGAACAATCAGAGCCATTATAAACAGTAGAGGTACTTCCCCAGCACCTCCAAGGCATCCACCACATTCAGTAGCCACGGTTCCACAACTCTCAAAGCATGTGGTGCAGTCAGTCCACATGCAGAATGTTCCTGGTAAATGACAGTCTGCACAGACCCTACAGCTGTGGCAAACACACAGCAGAAAGGAATGTCGGTCTACCTATTCTCACACGGTACAGACATGTACTTCAAATAAGTCGCACATGCAAAGATGTATAGTTATAAGACTAAATTTTTCAATTTCACTTCCTCAACGAGAATAATATTCTAATAGCAAATGAAATCCCAAAATTCACAAGCATCATGTAGATGTCAAAAGTTCGTAATGTAATAAATCAGCATTAATATGCCTAAAGTAGATCTTAAGAGAAGAGTTATGTCATAGAAACCCTCCATGTCACAGGTTCAACATATCAAAGCAAAGCCACTACCAAGGTTGCCAACTCTTCAAACATAACAAGTAATGAAGCAGCAAGACAGGCCAAGCAAAGCACAAGAGAACAAAGGCCCTGCATTTGACAGCTCAATATGATATCAAAACCAAAATCAGCAACTTCTTATAGATGAACAAAGCAAAATGCAAACTCACTAAAAACAAAAAAGCTGCAGCTTGCCAGAGAACATTAAAAAAGCATAATAAACAATACCGCATATGTAGTAAAAGTTAAGCTTGCTAGCAAAACCCCAAATATCACAAAGCCAGTATTGCTGGTAACCATCCATTAGATAAACCAAACAATGACCAAAAAACAAAGAAAATGGGGCCTTAGGTGAAAATTTATTTATATGTAGAATAAAATATTGGGTTAAGATGTAAATTTGTCCTAAAGTTTTTTTAGGAACAATATTGTTCCAAAAGTTTTAAAATAGAGCAATGCTGCCCCTCACCATTAAAAAGTTAATGATCAACGTCAATTTTTTTAGTTGTTTGCATTAGTTTTTTAATGAAATAGGGTAACATTACTCCACTTTGGAAAATTCACAGCAACATCACTCCTAAGGTAAAACTTTCAAGGCAAATTTTCACTTTAACCCTCAAATATTTAAATATCCAAATGAATTCAATCAATGGAAACCTACAAGCTGGACGGATAGAAATATAAACAAAATGGAACAATGTTCACCATTTCCTATCAGCAGCAACATGGACACGCAAATAATAAGGAGCCTTGCAGGTCATGCAATGAGCAAATGCAAATCCTTCCCGCAAGAATTTATCAAGACATTCATATTCATTATGAAAAGAATACCTAAAGCACTGTAAAATGCGACTCTTAGTACAGTGCAGGAAATTAGTTCATATTCCTAAATTGCTTCTGTCATTACATAAAATCAAAAGTTCATCCACAGAGAAAAGACAGGAGAAAAAGTGGAAGCAAAGGGTGTGATCAGAAAACTAGAAAAAACGTTGGTGGTACTTCTCATTCTGTTAAGATTGTGTTTGAGGAAGGCCTCCAAATGCAATCACCGCTGAATGTAATGCATTCCCTTGAATATGTGTGTGACTGTGAGAGAGTAAGTGCGTGCGTGCGAGCATGTGTGCGAGCATGTGTGCATTTCAACTTTTGCTATATGGTCTCTTCACACATACTTATTGCCAGGTACTGTGTTACTCTTGTCGACATGATCAAGAACCTTTTGAACTCCTGATCTATTTTATGTTTCAAGGTAACACGTATCTATATAGTATATATGTCTCAGCTCTCCAGGGTCTTCAATTATTTGTTTCGTTCAAACATAAGTTCTTCAGATTCAAGAATGACAAATCGTGTTAAGGTTTTATTTATACCAGTAAGAGAATATATTTCTCACAATAAATCCGAGCTCATGTGAACACAGTAATCAGTTAAAAGACAGATTATGTTGCTATCAAGTCATCTCCACAAGTACTAACTTTTCTGGTAAAATTGAGTTACTAATAGATTGTGAGGGCTATTTATTGAATCATTTATTTTTATGATAAATCAAATAAAAGATTGTTTTACACAGAAAGGTCAGTCTGATCAATAAAAGAAATGTGTGTGTGTGTGTGTCTATATATATATATATTTCAAAAGATAGAAATAGTGGTTCCTTCGTTTGATTGATCACAAAGGGAAAGTTTAAGGCCTAAAGATGGCCTTCATTCTGTTACAAATACAGCCATTCCCCTTTCTACTGTCTAGCAATCATGACTTCATCAGATATTTGCAAAAAAAAAAAAAAAACTTCATCAAATAGTAGCTTAACTAAGATCATTGGCAGCGAGCCACAGCTTTATGCAAGAATAATACACTCTAATTATCCTAATTACAACATTTGAGACAACATCATTACCTTAGCAAGCTCACCAATGGTCCAAACATCCTCATCGTACACATTTTGATGTTCCTCTGCACTTGCATGGCGCTATGAAGTCCCTTCCCGAAAAATAGTAAATAATGATAAAATAATCCTTAAACCAGAAGAAGTGCACAAACAAACTCGCAAGCATCTGCAGCAGATTTATATATAGCCACAATCCCACACAAACATCAATAATATTCATGTAAGCAGTGCTTGTGTGCTACGAAAATTAAGGCATCCACAATGAAAAAACATACTAAAAGATCAATGTAGATCACATAGGTTTGTGGACAATGAGTTAATTACATAGTTTCCTGAATCATAATATAAAAACTGAACCCAACATAAGGACAGAGTTCCGTAGCCTCCCACTGGGAATATTTCGAACAAGTAAAGGTAAATATAGTTGGGCAGGCACAATTGTAACCAAACGAACCTCGCAGTGTGAAAAAACAAATTGAATTTCAAAAAGGAATCAACTAAACGCAAGTAATTCTGAATTACTCCACCTTTACTTCTCATCGAAATCGCTAAATGGGAATTGAAATACAATTTGCCCTAACCCCAGAAATGGATATAAACGTAAAATTATCATCAGCTGTCTCGAGACAAATCATTGGATTTGTTTGCTGGGACTGGCTTCCAGGTCGATCTAGCTAGGGTCAGCGAGGTTTTTGAGGGATTAAAGGCGAATCATAGGAGCAATCCACCATTAAATTAAAATACAGAAAAATTAATTTAAAAAAAAAACCCCCCGTGCATTTGACAGTATCAATATGAAATCAGCAACTTATTATAGAAAAACAAAGAAAATTGCAAACTCACAAAAAAAAAAAAAGGAAGCTACAAATTTGCCAAAAGAAATTTTTTAAAGAGGCATGATGATGCCTCAGCTCTTAGCAACTTACCGCATATGTAGTGAAAGCTAAGCTCACTATCAAAACCCCAAATATGACAAAGCCAGTATTGCTGGTAACCATCCATCAGATAAACCAAATAAGCCAGTGAAGCAATGACCTAAAAACACAGGAAACAGGGCCATAAGCAAAAATTGATTTATATGTAGAAGAAAATATTTAAGCATTCAAATGAGTCAGTCAATGGAAACCTACAAGCTGGACAGACAGAAATATAAACAAAATGTCTCCTGAGACAAAGAACCGGAATATGTGCAATGACCAGATGCCGATCTTTCTGCGAGAATTTATCAAGAAGAATATATGTTTTCTCGGTTCACAAGCTCATATAAGTCAAATCATCAAATCAATACGTATAAAGAACAACTTCCTGCTTTTCAGCCAAAAACGGAAAGTTTACGATAATGCCTCAACTATCAATAGTAACCTCTCCCCAATTCTCACTCTCAGCCACGTGCAACAAACTGAAGTAAGTCTGATTTCACCAAATTCCAAGTGACAAGAGAAGAGAAACGGCCCTCGAAGATAAATACATGATGTCCCGATAAGAGTGATAAGGTAGGAGAAGTGAGAGAGAGCACTTTAAAGGGAACAAATAGTGATGTTAAGGGGAGATTTTCTACGAGATGAATCGTTGGGAATTTGAGAGAATCAACCCCCACACGCTCCGGCAAAATAAATGCAAAAGATGCTCAGCGATACAAATTAAAAATACAAGCAGACTTCAAAAGCTAGAAATAGAATTGGGTTTCGAATCAGAGAATGAGATTGGGCTTCATAAAAACACTTGTATAATCTCGCTTGGTTTAATTTTAGCACATCCTTTTAATATCGATGAGATAATAGAGCAGTGAGTGAATTCTTCTAAAAATTTACATCCAAACAAAATTATGTATGAAAAAATTGTACGTCATAATTGAATCCTTTTTTATGTCTTTTTATGAGGAAATTTAAATTTTTGCGTTATATTTTTTGTGCACAAATAATTTGATTAGCTTTGCTTTTTTTTTTTTTTTTGCCATTTGATTAGCTATCTGCACATCACAATCACATTAAAAATAGAATCACAAGATTATTGTTGTCTAAAAAGTCAATATATGTGACATAAATAATATGACCAAACGAAAATGTGGGAAGACATCAAACGATCGATTTAGTAACTAATACAATATCCCGCAAGGAGTCTAAAAAATTTCCCATTCTCAAAACATTTTCCCCCAATCCTCTTTCCTTGACCAAAATTTTAAAAATTAATCATCTCGATCATATATTCAAGAACCCAAAGCCATACTTTTCAACACTAGGACAATTATTATTATTATTTTTTGGATGTCCTGTTGTGTCGATACGCTCTAACTATTGGAGATTAGACACAACAGCAGCAGCAGCACAGAGAGAGAGAGAGAGAGAGAGAGATGGATGGAATGATTCTAAAGTAATCATGCTTGGAAATGTAAAATTTGAGTTAAAAGTATATACAAAGAGAATTCTGTCGAAGAATCAGAAAATGCAGAGCATGGCAGAACTCAACATCCAAACACCAGATTTTGATGAATAGAATGAGTTAAATCAAGCAGAGAAGAAGCTGTGAGAAGCAGCAACACTAATTTGGTTTCTGGGTTCCCAAACCCAATCATAACTCAGAATCTGACTCTTCTCTTCATCAAACTTGTACTTCAGCCCCTGAGCCACCGAATAAACCATCTCAAAACGACGCCGTTCACCAGAATCAGACCCACCACCAGAACCAGCAGAAGCAGCCTTCTTTGCGCTCTTGACCCGCCTCTCGTACTCTTCTGCCACCAACATCGCAATATCAGCCATTGATCCTTGAAACTTGAACCTGAAACTTTAGTGGTAATAATAACAATTACTGTTGAGGGTGTGGATTCTGGGGGAGGGCAAGGGGAAGGTATTTATAGGTGGACGTTGTTGGAAGTGGAGATATTTGGATAAGGGTGAAGGGAGAGGAACTGAGGTGGGATCGGTTTCATTAAAATAAACAAATAAATAAAGTTTGTGAAGTGATGTGATGTGATGTGAGGGGAGCGGGAAGCTTTGTGTTTTTCTATTTCAGAGAAAAAGAGACGCAGATTACAAAATAGGTTAATATGCTTTTTGTATTTCAACTTGAATTTTGATGTACACCCTGTAGAGTAGTATCATAAAGGTTTTGATATTTAATGGTCTTATTTATTATCGTTGAATAAAATCAAAAGTTGATAAGAATTAATCAAAATATTTTGATTTTGATTATCATATTTTTAATAAATTTTAATTTTAATTTCTACATTTAACAGTATTAATTAATGCTGGTAAATATTGAAGTTTTTATTAAATTATAAAGATCAAAATCCTAATTTAAAATTTGATAAATCAAGAATAAAATTCATATAAAATTAAAAATTATATGAAACCTTGTACAATAAAAAAAAAAAAAAAACCAGGGCTCAACGTGGTTTTGGTGGCAAGTGGTGCTCTGGTATTCTATTGTACACAGGCAAGTGGAGGCTGGCGCCCATAGTATTATAATGCTATTGATGATGACAGGTTTCTCACAAGTGGGGACCGGGGGCTTGTATGTGGAGGAGGATTTGGTAGCATCCACAAGTTAACTGTTTCACATGCAACATGCACGTGTCTGGTGGTTTAGTGGCCATCTTCTTACTTCGTTTTTGTTCAATCTCCACCATTTTTAAAATTACTTTTATGTAAGTTGAAGTAAAATTTTTTTCATATATTTATTTTGAATTGTGTACAATTGCTTTTCAAAAGTTAATTCCAAATAAGACATTTATTGTTACCAAAATGAATTATTTTATAATTTTGGGATTTTTATCATAATTAATAAGAAAATATAATTCCCTCTCTCTCCTCCTTTCCATACGTAACAGAGAGACGTGTTACTTGCTGCCAAAAGTTGACGTAGGCTGTGTTTCTGATAACATTATAAAAATATATTTACATAAATAAAGATAAAATTTATTTTATATATTGTAAATTATAAATTATACTAAAAAAGTAATTTCTACTACTTAATCTAAATATATCATTAATTAATATATTTATTATTTTCTACGTAATAGATTGTCTAACTCATAAACTCATATATAATCTAATAAAATATGTAAATATTTCAGGATATATATTATAATTAAATAAATCATTTAATTTCCTTAATCTTTCTAAATGACACAACTTACTCTTATATTAAACGTCATGATATTAAAAAAATCAGAGACATTTGTTAATTTGTCTAAAATAAATTGTAGCTGAATCAATCTATTTTCGGTTCATCCACTTATTCATGGTTACTAAATCACCTCTGAAATCATTTTTCTGTAAGTCAAGATAAAACTTCTTTCACATATTTGCTTACAAACACTTTTCAAAAATTAATCTTAAATAAGCTAATAAAATACACGTACTACAACAGTTACATCTCCCTATGCCGAGATCCTTATTCCTTCGTCGCTCCCGTGTCGCCGTCCATGGATCTTTCCGGGAAGGACCACTTACCTGTACCATCTTTTTTTAAGAAAAAATAAATGCAATATTTGAAGGGGATAAAGTTTAGAATATTATATTTTATTTCAGTCGTTGTCCAAAATAAAAACCTTACATATAAACCAAAAACCATTAGAATTAGAAATTCGGCGGAAATTGCACAATCGATCATGTAACAAATTTTGTTTCCATCAGAGTGGTTCTGAATTCTTTAGGTTAAAATTTAACAATTATTATAATAATATATATATATGTATTAAATATCAACCATTGAAATTGTGATCCATGGGAAGCTCAAGGAAGGAGGGGTAAGGCCAACTCTTTCCATTGGATTTTTGGACCATTTTTTTAAAACAAACATATTTCAACTGGAGATAATTTTGTTAAAAGTAGTGTTAAACATCAAATATGAACACTTTTTTTTATGTAAATTTAAATATTGATTCATTATATTGTGGAAAACTCCTAATTTAACCTTTTTTCACTAGAGCAATGAGATTATTTAGACCCACATTAACTGAGAAAACATGAACCATTGAAAACCGAATTTTAACGTGATAAGGAACCTTTTTTTTTTAGCCTAATCGTTACATTTCCAACTTATATGATACATGTACCAGAGAAATTATTGTAAAGAAAGTTGTTGGGCTCTTTCGATGAAAATCTAAAATAGAGCCACATAAATCCTGCAAAAACATTCGATAATTTTTTTCCATAATCCACAGAATAAATAGAAGTTAAAAGCATCAACAGAACTAAATCTAATAAACTAATCATCAATCATCAAATGTTCAAAAGCTGGTAGACTAACATAAACCAAGAACACAGCTGACAATGAGAATAAAGCTACATGTAAGGGAGTGCTCGGAGTTTTATCATTTCCGTTTGTTTTTTTTACATAAACAGGAGAAACACAATTTTATATATTTCAAATAATACACCAGTATAATTGTACAAATTTAGCCATATTGTTTTGACAACCTTATCGATAACTGACATATCTGTGTAAAAAGGATTGGCCCATCGAAACATGTGACCAAACATGTCTCTATGACTCTATATCTTTAAGTAATTCTTGTCGGCCAATAGCTGACTTCATAGGAGGCCGAGTGTTTTTAGCTGCTGAACGTGTTCAGGGGGCAGAGGCGGGGGGCACCAGTCAGATCCTGACATTTCCCCATCAACATCCTCAACAACGTACTCCTATTATAACAAAAATAGTTTTCACAATCAAGTTGAAATCAATCCATTTAAGACCAGCTTTAGTACACATAACACAAGCAGTTGAACCAGGGACACGAGAACATCAGGATCAAGGATACAGATCTAAAACTGTTTACTGGCTCATTTTACATGAACATTGAAAATTGGAGGCAAAAAGTAGCCATGGTTACTTATTTTGAAGTTAAACAAACACAGCATAAAACAACACATGCTATTAATCCATGGTACACTTTTATTATATGATTTCATGCTTGAGAGTCCAGTCAGCATAACAAAAAGAGAGGGTGAAAGGAGATTTACGCTTATCACTCCCCTGATAAATGACCGGTTGGGTAAGGTGGTAAGAAATTATCTTGTTATGAGATGCAGAATGGTCAAAACAAAATTATCATAATTTTCCATAGCAATTTCGAGGTAACTCTTATAATAAAACTAGCAATGGCTATCGGCCAAAAAACCATAGATGGCTATTTGAAAAACCAACAGTACGTCAAATGTTCAGGTTGACTTAGCCACTATGGTGCACCATTAGTTTATGCTTCATTGACACACAGCACCAAATGGGAAAAAAAGCCAAGAAGGTTAACTAAATGTGATATACCTTTGTTAGCATTCTTTTAGCAAGTATGTGGTAATGTCGCTGCCAAATTCGTTGTCCTACCATGGTAGCCACCAATACACTGTAAAATATTCCAATTATCGTAAAAAGTCCAAGAACAATCAGAGCCATTATAAACAGTAGGGGTAGCCCTGCTTCCCCAGCACCTCCAAGACATCCACCACATTCAGTAGCCATGGTTCCACAACTCTCAAAACAAGTGGTGCAGTCAGTCCACATGCAGAGTGTTCCTGGCAAATGACAGTCTGCACAGACCCTACACCAGTGGCATACATGGCAGAAAGGAATGTCAGTCGACATATTCTCACACTATATATTGATATACTTCAAATAAGTCACACATGCAAAGATGTATGTTATAAGCCTAAATTTTTCAAGTTTACGGACTCAATGAGAATAATGGTCTTAGCAAATTAAATCCGAAAATTCACAGTCACCATATAGATGTCAAAAATTCATAAAGTAATAAAGCATCATTAATATGCCTAAAGCAGATCTTAAGAGTAGAATTATGACATCAAAACCCTCCATGTTAAAGGTTCAACGTATCAAAGCAGAGTCACTACCCAGGTTGACAGCAACAAAGACATAATTCCCGACAAGGCTGAGCTAAATCATTGCGAACTCTTCTATCATAACAAGTGATGAAGCAGCCAGACAGGCCAAGCAAAGCAAAAAACAATAAGGCCCCTGCATTTGACAGTATCAATATGAAATCAAAACCAAAATGAGCAACTTTTTATAGATGAACAAAGCAAATTGCAAACTCACCAAAAACAAAAAAGTGACAGATTACCTAAAGAAATTTAAACAAGCATAATGAAGAACACTGCCTAAGCTGTAAAAAATTTACCGCAGATGTAGTAAAAGCTAAGCTCACTATCAAAACCCCAAATATGACGAAGCCAGTATTGCTGGTAACCATCCATTATATAAACCAAGTAAGCCAGTGAAGCAATGACCTAAAAACAAAGGAAATAGGGCCCTGAGTGAAGACTTATTTATATGTAGAAGAAAATATTCAAGCACCTAAATGCTTCAGGCAATGGAAACCTACTAGTTGGACAGACAGAAATATAAACAAAATGTCTCTTGTGACAAAGAACCGAAATTTCAAGGTTCGCCATTTCCTATCAGCAGCAACATGGACACGCAAATAATAAGGAGCCTTGCAGGTTGTGCAATGAGCAAATGCAAATCCTTCCTGCAAGAATTTATCAAGATATTCATATTCATTATGTAAAGAATACGTAAAACACTGTAAAGTGCAACTCCAAGTTCATATTCCTAAATTCCTTCTATCGTTATCATCACCAGTAGATTGTGAGGGCTATTTATTGAGTCATTTATTTTTATAATCAAATATAAGATTATTTTACACAGGGGATTAGTCTGAACAATAAAGGAGGGGGGGTTGTGTGTGTGTGTGTGTGTGTCTGTTCATTCAATAAATCATAGAAATTTAGTTATTGACAACAGAGAACGTAATGTGGTTCTTTTGTTTGATTGATTACAAAGGGAAGGTTTAAGACCTAAAGATGGCCTATAGTCAGTTTTACAAATACAGCCATTGCCCTTTCTACCGTCTAGCAATCATCACTTCATCGAATAACAGCTATACTAAGATCACTGGCAAGTGATTTGTAGCCATAACTTTAATACAAGTATAATACACTCTAATTATCCTAATTAAAAGTTTACACACTTGAGATAACATCATTACCTTAACAGCACGCCAATGATCCAAACATTCTCGATGTACATATTTTGATGTTCCTTTGCACTTGCAAGGCGCTATGAAGTCCCTACCTGCAAAATAGTCAATAATAGTAACATATATCCTAACACCAGAATATGAGCACAAAACGAAACTCGCAAGTATCAGCACCAGATTTACATATAACCACAATATCCCACGCAAATATCAACAATATTCCTGTAAGCAGTGATACGAAATTCAAGCCATCCACAATGCAAAAAGATTCTAAAAGATCAATGTAAATCACATAGGTTTTTGGACCATGAATTAATTAGATATTTTCCTTAAACACACTTTAAAAATTGAACCCAACATAAGGACAAAGTCCTGTAGCGTCCCACTAAGAATATTTCGAACAAGTAAAGAAAAATATCGTTGAGCAGGCACAATTGTAACCAAACGAACCTTGCAGTGTGAAAAAAAGGCATTGAATTCCAAAAAAGAATCAACTAAACGCAAGTAATTCTGAATTACTCCACCTTTACTTCTCATCGCAATCAACTATAAAGAATTGAAAGACAATCTGCCCTAAATCCGGAAATGAGTATAAAAGTAAAATTACCGTCAGTTTCAAGACAAATCCGGCATTGGATTTGTTCGCTGGGACCAGCTTCCAGGTCGATCTCGCTAGGGTCAATGATAGGCTTTGGAGGGATTAGAGGCGAATCATCAGAGCGATCCGCCATTAAATTAAAATACAGAGAAAGTAGAAGAAAGGGTGGGGGGGGAAATAAGAGTTCAAATTCAATGAATTTAGGGGAAATGAGTCTGAAACCATAAATTCGTGATCACATAAGCTGGTTCCAGACTGCAGATTCCCTCTCCTCTCTGAATGTAGAGTTCAGCTGCCTCCACACGCACACTCGCTGACTCGGTGTTCTCATGACTTCCAACTTTTTTACCCCAATACGATGAGAATTGGGATGAAATTGCGGATTTCGCGGAAATAAGTGGGTAAAATTAAATTTAAATTTTGTTATCATCCCGTTTATATGAACGGTAAAAACATGATTTAAATATGTAAAATGATTTCTCAACATTAATATAAAAAGAGGGTCGACTCAATATATCCAGAATTATCAATATATTATCAAACTAATATATAATTTAATAATATATATATATATATAAATATTTCATAATATATATGATATAGAATACTTTATTTAACTTTCTTAGTATTTTTGAAAAAATCAAATAATTTAAGTTACTTATATTGACTGTAGAGTGATTTTTTTAAATGAGGAAGATCAGTTATAACTTATTTTTTGGGACTCCGTATACAAAATATATGATTGAGTTGTTACATGACTCTTTATTTTCTAACTTGACTATACTTGAAAACAAATTAACTTAATACTTTTATGCTTACATTTTTGTGATAATGGCAACAGTTTTTGGTGTGATTATATTTTCAAACAGCATCTGGTTTTCTCGGGCAACCTTGCAATGTGTGAATAAACTATAAATCAAACAACGAACAGCTTTCAAAAAAAAAAAAATCAAAGGGAAAGATTGAAAGAACATTATTGAATGCTTTTATTGTAAACACATCAACACTTTAAATATTCAATTATTGCTAACATCCCCTTGGATATGTTTGGTTGATTTTTTTTATTTATTTTTTTTGGGAATGGTAGGGAGGAAATTTCCTTCCCCCAATACACGGGGAGGATAGAGAAAATTTTTGTAAGTTGAATTTAAAAAATTTTGAAAATGAAGTTATAAAATTTTAATAAGGATAATATGTAAGATAAAAAATAAAAAAATAATTAAAAAACTTAAACCTTATTTCTCGATTTTTTAAAATCGAACTCAAAAAAGAGGAGAATCGATTTTTAATCAGGCTTCGAGCTTGTTTGGGAAACACTTCCCAAAATCACTTTCACGCAAGCCGAGATAAAACTCTCTCACATACTAACCTCGGATTCTGTGAAACCAAGGTTTGAAACCTAGGTTTTGTTACTTCCCAAACAAGCTCTTCGTCCTACCTCTCTCTAAGGTCAGTCTGCCTCTTAACAATACCTTAACTCTAGATTTATGGTATATGCTTTTCAATAGATCAATAACTTAATTATAACAAGTATTCGTTGACATTATTGAAGGCATAACGATGTCACTAATGTAATATAAAATCAGCTTGAATGTAAAATAAGATTAAGGCCTATGCCAATGATAAAACCTAAACCCAGACAATATTAGAGAAATAGCCCCCTACCCTATATCATTCATTTTAAGTTCAAGTTTCCGATTTTTGTAACCTCCTACGATAAACAGTAAGAAATTTTCCCTAAATACTACACTTTTAAAAATATTTATTCATATACTACAGTCAAACTCGTTCTGCAAAAGAACGAATTTGAAATTGTACTGAACTCGTTTACCTAAAGAACGAGTTCAGTACAATTTCAAATTATTTCCCTAAACTCGTTCAGCTGGTGAATAAGTTTGGGGGGATAATATTTTTTTTATTTTATCCCCCAAACTTATTCACCAAGTGAAACGAGTTTGGGGGCCCCACCCCCAAACTATGCTCCCCACTCCCTTTTAAAAAAAAATTATTTTTCAATTTATTTTTCCATCACACTCCACCCCTTAAAAAGATTATTATTATTATTTTTAAATCTCTCCTCCCATTTAAAAAAATTGTTATCATTTTTTAAATATCTTTAAATTAGCTCATCAGAAAGAAAATAAATCTTTAAATCTCTCCTCCAATCTAAAAATAAAAAGTTATTATTTTTTAAATCTCTTCAAACTAACCCTTTGGGAAAAAATAAATCTCTAATATTTTTAATGAGGAAGTGATTTTTCAATTTGAAATTTATTTATTGACCTTTTTTAATTTGAAAAAAAATAAGAGAGTAAATAAATTATAAATGCAATATTTTTTATTTTTCACGTCCGTCTTTTTATCAAAATAATTTTTAGGGATTTATTTTTTTCCAAATGATTAGTTTAAAGAGATTTAAAAAATAATAACTTTTTTTTTAGGTTGAGGGAGAGATTTAAAGATTTATTTTTTTTTCTGATGAGCTAATTTAAAAGGATTTAAAAAATAACAACAATTTTTTTAAATGGAAGGAGGGATTTAAAAATAATAATAATTTTTTTAGAGGGTGGGGTGTGATTGAAAAATATTTTTTTTTTAAAAGGGGGTGGGGGTAGTTTGGGGGTGGGCCCTAAAAGTTTGGGGGATAAAATAAAAAAAATTATCCCCCCAAACTCGTTCACCAGCTTAACGAGTTTGGGGAAATAATTTGAAATTGTATTGAACTTGTTCTTCAGATAAACGAATTTAGTACAATTTCAAATTCATTCTCATAAAGAACGAATTTAACTGTAGTATATAGATAAATATTTTTAAAAGTGTAATATTTTAAAAAAAAATTTTACTGTTTATCGTAGGAGGGTATAAAAACCTCAAATTTCCTATCCAAATGGAAAGAAGTTTCATACTCTCCCAAACACTGTCACCCTTTATTGCCTCTCTTCTCCGTGACCTTCTCTTCAGAGAGTAAAGCTCATTTCTCAATGCAAGTTCAATCACAATTAATCAGATAGTCTCGGATGATGTTACAGGCATCAGACCTCATCAGGACTGATAGGAATGTTGTGATCTTTAGCCTTAGTTGTTGGTGTGAATATATTTTCAGACAACTTTTGGTATTTTTGGCCAATCCTGTAATGTATTAATATAGCCTATAAGTGAAACGGTAAAACTTCAAAAGGAAACACAAACTGACAAAACGCAAGGATTGAAAGCAAATCTACCATCTGGAAGAGCATTGCCACAATATTTTCGAATGCCTTTATTGTAGACTGTCCACAAAGATGTATCAGTACTTCAAGTCACATACCCTCTAACTACAAAATAGACACATAGTTAAGAACCAGAGACTCCTTGAATCTCCATCTCACATCTCAAAAGATTTAAATAATAAACAGATAAAACAATATGAATAACAATATAACATGAAGAAACACAGCATGGATATATCTAGCTAAAATACATTCAATCATACAGAAGATATTTTTCCCTGATTCTTTTCTTATATCAGTGCATTAGTCTTCGAAAATAACAAAACTAAAGCATCAGTGTCAAGCTTTTCAAAGGACAAAATAAACGTTATGCGTGAATGTGTCTAACAAAGGAAATGCTTACCATAATTTTGTTGCACAAGAACAGTTTCTTTCAGTCTATGGAAGTCCAAACCAAAACTAGGGTAAAAATCAATCAAGGAATATGAACAGCATCAAGAAAGACATTAAATAGACATAATGGTAAATCACTCACCAACAAATTCAACAGGGAACACCGAACATTTCCTTGCAATTGTAACATTTTTATCAGGAACTGATACAACAGCATTGGAAGTTATGTGCTTGGTTTTTTCAAACCACCACAGACTTGTCTCGTTAAGAACCTGACAAGTTGTGACAAAACAAACTCAAATTCTTGAGCTAGTTTTGATAATTGTCTGTCTGCCAGGTAGATATAAACTACGACATTTTTTGAGTCATGAGCATTTTCATTCACTATCAATTGAGCAGAACTTCTCATATAATATGAAAATAAAGGTCACGTATATCTGACCTGGCCTTTGAAAGGGGTAGAAGCAAGAATCCTATCAAATGCATTCTATCGATCAGTTGTCACCAGAACAAGATAGTCTCCGTTATCATAAATATCTCTAACCTACCGACATATGCTAAGCAATTTCAGAATCACCAGTAAGAGATACAGATGAAACAATAAAAAGAGAACCAATTTTTTCAGTTTTGCAACCCCTTTTCTCAGCTTTCCCAAAATTTCTTCCGCCACAAAAGAAAATATCTTCTAGACGAAAAAAGAGATAAGTTTTCCTGCACGATGCTACTTTACCTTGCCTCTAGTTTTGGACTTGAGAGCAGGAATTGTCAAATGAAGGTTAGTTTCAGAGAGGCAGTTTGAGAGGGAGCTTCTGATGTCGCCAAGAACTTCCTCCTTGCGGTTACTATTGAGAAGAGCTTCAGCCAGAGACAAATGTTGCTGAGATTCTAGTTGATCCTGGCTGCGCATCACCGCCGAGACAGATAAAGTTAAAAACTTCTGTGGCTTCAAACCGATTCGGATGGAGGAAGAAAATGAAAAGAGTGCATGAAGAGAGGCATTGATGGGAAGAATTTTAGAGTTGTGGGTTTTTGGAGGGTTTAAAGTCTGGGTAATGTAAGCCATCGTTTATGGACACACAGGTATTACTCAGCAAAACACGCTCTCCCTTAAAGATGGCGTTACAAGTTACAGCAGAAGCAATATTCCCCTTTATTCTGCGTCAGCACTCAGCATGCAATTTGCTTCTCTCGTGTCGCGGACAATGAATTGCACTCCATTCATGCTTCTCATGTTGTTCTAAGAAAGGGAGAAAACATACGTACCCTCAAATAGTGTGGGCTGGGCTATTTTAGTTCTCGCAAATGCTGTGGGCTGGCCCATTTGAGTTCATGCACGGTGAATGGTGTGGGCTGCTAGGTGTCAATAACGACCTCGGAGCAAAACAAAGCCCCTTTCCCTGATTTTGATCGAAATGGGCTTTTACTGTTTTTGATGATTTCTTCTTAACAGTAACAAGTAATCTAAAAAGCATATTATATTTGATGTCCGATAATATCTTAAATAGAATTATCTATTTTTTAACCAGATGAATGAGATCATCTTTAGTATGATGGTACTTAGGAAAAAAAATAAGTGGAAGATAAATCGTTAACCACACCAACTTTTGCTCAATATATTTGAAAACCTTACCATAACTGCATTTATCTATGATAACTACATTTGTCTTAACTCATTAATTGAGAGAATTAAACGAATAATGATCACCCTCAATTAATTTGTCTTAACAAATACTACATCTGTATATAGTTGGTTGATTATTAATTAATTTATATGCAGTTGATTTTTAAATATAATACAATTATTTAAAAAAAAATGGCAGATATGGTAAAGGCAGAAGGAATGCGAGAGAGATTTGGATTCCTAATCAAAAGTTTGTTCCAAAGCAATACGCAAAGACAAATTTGAATAAAATATATATATATATAATTTTGTAATTAGTAGAGCCTTGTTATAAAGGTTACAGATGATTTGTCATTCTCATCGCACATGCATTCCCCCCCTCAAGGCCTTTCTATCTTATGAGCTGTACCACTTTTTCCCCTTTTACTAATTGTGGAGACTAATCCCGTTATTCCAATGAGCCATTATTGCCGTTGGAAAATTTTAGGGTTGGTAATGCAAAGTGCAAATTATGCACTAACCCCGCTTTTTAATATAAAAAGTAATTATTTTTTTAAGAGGATTAAAGAAATTAATTAATTGATATATTTATTATTTTTCTTTAAATTAATTTAGTTAACTTATAAACTGATATATAATCTAATAACACATATAAGTATTTCAAAATATATGTTAAAATTACATTATTTTTTTATTTTTTTAATCTTTCCAAAAAAAATCAACTGACTCTTATGTTAAGGATCGGAGGAGGTAATATATTAACTCTCGTGCGTATGTGTGTGTCATCTCATCCTTGGACAAAATCATTTTTTCCCAAATTATAGTTATCATACACACAACTTTTTTTTTTTTTTTTGCCAATATATCATACACACACAACTAGCTGTTAATTCGTTGGTGTTGTGGAATGTCATCACTTCTTTTTATATTTATATGAAACCGAGCTCATTGGTTTCACATGACGGGAGGTAAAAATTAATGACAGTGAGTTTACTGTTAAGAAATAAAATTTTAAGCAAGATAAATTTAAATTTTGAAATTCAAGAGAGTTTTGTATATTATAAATCTGTGTCAAATGTCACATCATCACAATATTAAGATAATTTAATGTTAAAAGTTAAAATGTTAATAAAGATAAGTTTGAAGTTTAAAATGTTGTGAGATTATACGTAATCAACTTAAAATTCAACGAAATTTTATAATTGAATCAGCCTTTGTTTACCATGAATATGACATTTTACATCAAAAAGTTATATAT
>QFDD01001644.1:0-25279 GCA_006871305.1 Vachellia collinsii | reverse complement strand
ATATATATATATATATATCCCCAAGTACGATTGCTATATCTCAAGTTCCTCTATATATACTCGCCTACGACAATCATTCACTTCCTCTCTCACCATTATTGTCATCATCTTTTAATTAATCCCTACCTCTCGCTTGCCACTTGCTGGCTACTAATTATTTTTATATATATTTGGATACTAGATATTGTGGTTAAGATTTTACTTACCTCCCATCACTTTCCACTATTCATTCGATTAATTATTTTGAAGTTTTTTGTCTTTGGTACTAAAAAAACACACTAATTTAGAGCTCAAGTGTTGAATAATTTACTCCCCCAATCTGATCACTTTACTGCCATCATTAATGATTTCATTGCGAATGTAGGCGGAGGATATAAACGTAGTCAAACTTTTCTTCTCTTAATTTTAACTATTTATTTATATCTTCTGGTTGCTAGACTTCTAATCATATAACGTCTGATTCAAGATGGATCCTGTTAATGGCATTGAGGAACTCATTACATCGTTTCCTTTAAAAAGTTCGTCGTTGTAATTAGAATCAATATTAAATAAAATAATAATGAATCATACGATTCATAATTCATAAATAATGTAATTTAATAAGAAAATTTGGCGCAATGAACAGGATCGATCTTTCTTAATATTTTAAAATTTTAATCAATGTAAATAAATAATATAACCTTTACATATAATAAATAATATTTTCCATCAAACAGTGAGACTAATTTGCATGCATGAAATCCGACCGGATGTGAAATGACGCAGCCCGGGGAACTTGTTAATTTTAACAAGTTTGAAATAAGGCTAAATGAATACAAGAAAAGAGGATGAACTTACCAGTCATGCACGATCTATTGTTTCATTTTTCTCTTTTTGGTCCAATGAACTTGAAGAACTGATATAAAACCATAAAGCATGTTATGGCCGATTCAAGATCAATATTTTTCCGCTGAAGGGTATAATAGCTAGCTAGTTCAGACTCTATAGTTTGGTTACTACTTAATACATTTTTAAATTTTATATAAAGAAACACTATTCATAAATTATAAAGAGTGTGATTTATAAATTAATTAGGTTTGGTGTGCTTACTTTTAAATTTCACCATTGGATCGCATGCATGTTTGTTAGAACTGAATCAGACATACCAGTTCGACTGAAAATTGTCCAATGATCGATTCAGGTAGCTACAAGAATTAGGGGTAAAAGTAAACCGATAAGATGCAATTTTTCTTATTTTAAACATTTTTAATAACCTAAAATTATGTTATTTTGTATTTTTATTCATCTGTTGGTTAGTTTTTTTGTTTTAATATTATATATACATCTGATGATGTATTAGTACTCTTAGTTAAATGAAACCTTGTGCTGATTAGAAACCCGTACTTGACAATTTTGGTAATCTGTAATCAACAATAAATAATATTTGAGAATCTATTGGTATATTACTCACGTATGGGAATGGTCTGAACAAATATTATCAGACACATCTGGACATGTACGACAATATATGACCAACCGTGTTCAATTTATTTGTTTTTTGTGTATTTTTTTTCACTCTCGTTGATGTATGTCTCTAGTTAATACATGTACAGTTATACACCATTGATTCTTGATCAGACTTTGCTTATATAAAATATATAAAAAGAAGGGGAAAAAAGTATATAGAGACTAATCTAAATCCCACAGTAACATTCGTCCTTCATTTTAATTGTACGTAAATATCAGGGACTAAAGAACAATAATTCCAAAAGAAAATTGCGAAAGAGACCCGCGACGAAGTGTGAGAGCTCGTCTATAAAAGGGACTTTGAGTTTGACTATGCCGCCCAAACACTTGCCTTCCAGTTCCCTTCCCAGTTCTCTCACGCTTTCTCTTTGTCCCCTCCTCTTCCCACTCTTCTTCTTCCTCTGTTCTGCCTCTCCACCATAACCATTCAACTAAGCTCTTCTTCACATACCCAAAAAAAAAAAAATGGCGTCACTCTCAGAATCCTCTGTTCAACTCTTCATCATCGTCCTCGTCCTCCTCAATTCAATTACACACCACGAAGCCGCCACCACCGTGTGCTATTCCCATAACAACTCTCTCATACTTCCTCCCTCTGAGATCCTCTTCTCCCTCCAAACACTGTCTCTTGATGGCTCCCTCGACTTATATGGCGACCCTTATGAACAGGTAGCTGCCACAGACTTCGGCAACATTTACCATTTTCCTCCACTCGCAGTTCTCAATCCAAACACCGTCTCTGACATCTCTCTCACCATCAAGCTCGTCTCGGAGATGGGCTCTGCCTCTAGCTTCAAAATCGCCGCCAGAGGCCACGGCCATTCCCTTCAGGGTCAGGCACAGGCACATCAAGGTTTGGTCATAAACATGGAGTCTCTGCGACAACCAGAAACAATGCAAGTGAAGTACACAAAAAGAGGCCAAGTTGAGTTGCCGTATGTGGAAGTTTCAGGGGGAGAGCTGTGGATAAATATACTGCATGAGACATTGAAACATGGGTTGGCTCCGAAATCTTGGACTGATTATCTTCACCTTACTGTTGGTGGAACTCTGTCCAATGCCGGAATAAGTGGCCAAGCTTTCCGGCATGGACCCCAGATCAATAACGTTTTCCAGCTGGAAGTCGTCACAGGTATATGTACAAGTTCGAGCCAAAAATCTCTTCCCTTCCCCACCTAATGTGAAAGAGAGGTTTTTAATTCGCTTTGTCCTAACCCACACTGTTTTTGAAAGAGAGGTTTCATCCTAAACGCATTGGTTTCCGTGTGCAGAGTTATCGAACCATTCCTAATCAGTGATCACTACCTTATAGAAAGATCTCAACTTTGGATTTGTTGAGTGAACTTTGAATTGCACTGTTCCTTTGAGATCCTAAAAGTTTTGTCACCATGATGTAGCTTTGAAGAAATAGTTTATTTTTGTTATCATATCAATCACTTCATAAAAAAGGGGAGGGGAGGCAGAGAGATCGTTTTCGTAATTTTTCTCTGTTAAATGGAAATTTTATTTTTTAAGGGTTTTCAAAATAGACTGAGTGAAGGGTGTGGGGCAATGATATGTATGAGTTTGAACTTTTGGCATTTATGTGGTGTGTGTGACATGTATATATATATGCTGTAGGAAAAGGAGAGGTAGTGACCTGCTCAGAAAGCCAACATGCAGACCTATTTTATGGTGTCCTTGGAGGGCTTGGTCAATTTGGCATAATCACCAAGGCTAGAATTTCTCTTGAACCAGCACCAAAGATGGTGAGCACACGCACACGCACATATGTATAAACACCTTTACGTCCTTAAGAATTGAAGAAAGCTTAAGATCACATCCCAATAATTAATATGTTTTTATGCAGGTGAAATGGATTAGAGTGCTGTATTCAGAATTCGCCGTGTTTGCCAGGGATCAAGAGTATTTAGTATCAATTGAGAACACTTTTGATTATATTGAAGGATTAGTGATCATAAATAGGACTGGCATCCTCAATAGCTGGAGATCTTCCTTCAGTCTGAAAGACCCACTTGAAGTCAGCCAATTTAATTCAGATGGAAGGACCTTGTACTGTCTGGAAGTGGCAAAATACTTCAACCCAGGTGAATCCGAAGCCATGAATCAGGTGAGTCAGACACACATGCCTGGAACATCTTTTGTAACTGTGGAGACGGCAAAGAAATAAAAATCTCATTTTTTTTTTTCACTGGTTCAAATACAGAGCGTTGAGAATCTTTTGTCAGAACTGAGTTATATTCCCTCCACAATCTTCCTGACAGAAGTTTCTTACGTGGAGTTCCTGGATAGAGTCCATGCTTCTGAAATGAAGTTGAGAGCAAAAGGATTATGGGATGTTCCCCATCCTTGGCTCAATCTTTTCATTCCAAGCAGCAAGATTCATGACTTCAATCAAGAGGTGTTTGGCAAAATCCTCACAGACACAAGCAATGGTCCCATTCTCATTTACCCTGTCAACCAAACAAGGTACTAGCTTTAACCTGCTGCCTATAATTAAACACCAAATTAACCAACCCCACTTCTATAATCTTCCTTTCTACTCACAGGTGGAACAGTAAAACGTCATTGGTTACACCAGAGGAAGATGTTTTCTACCTAGTTGCATTCCTATCCTCTGCAGTCCCAGATTCTGTAGGGAAAGAGAGCTTGGAAAGCATACTAAACCAAAACAGACGGATCTTAGATTTCTGTTCCGATGCTCGTTTGGGAGTGAAGCAATATCTTCCCCACTACACCACCAGAGATGAATGGGAAGCCCACTTTGGGTCTAGATGGGAAGCATTCTTCCAAAGAAAGTTAGCCTATGACCCACTCGCACTTCTTGCCCCAGGCCAGGGAATATTTGAAAACGCAATCTCAACTTCCTGTTAGGAGTGTCATCCTGTAAATTTGTTGTTTATAATTAATATTATATGTGTGTGTGCGCGCGACTCATAAATTAATAATTACTCAAACCTTTTTGGGACAGCAGCTGGATTCTTGTTCCTCCGGCAAAAAAAAATAAAAAGGCTATATTCTTGTCAAGTGAATCAACTTTTGCTAGCATGACATGATAATAAAGTCATATCAAAATATTAGTGGCTTGCTTTGAACTTTGGAGTTAGAGAATCAATGAGCGAACCTTTTCCAAAAGGGAACAAACTATAAATTGTGCATGGCCAACCATCAATTTCTAACAAGCATTCCGCCAACTCGAATGTGTTGCTCATCTAAAATACTTGCATTGCCAACATATAAAGAGAACAAATAAAATACACCATGCCAACAGTCGTAGGTCTCGTAGAAACAGTTAGCTACTTAAGTCAAGTTTAAGTATATTTATAATCTTTAGGAGAACTTCACCAATTAAACCGACAATATTTAAATATAACACCATTACTAATATAAAAACTCAAGCAATGAAACCAATGCCCATAGAACATAATAAATGCACACCGTAAAATTCATTTAATTTCATACATGGCCGTAGCTCAGGACTTTTAAATTTGGTGAGACGATGGAGCAATGAAAAGGGGAAAAGAAAAGAGGTACTGCGATTATACAAATTTTTAATATTTTTTAGGAGAAAAACGTGTTGTTATATGTGAAAAGTGAGAATAGAGGGAGAAGCTCTCGTTGTTCAGCAAAAGGGGAAAAAAATGGAGAAAACGTAGTTAGAATCCAGCATCTCAACTCCAGAAGTCAAATCCAGCACAAGCCAATCTACTGCTAGCTTGAATACCCTACACTGACAAGGTTCAAATAAAACGCGTACAAATCAAAACAACGCTAAAAACGGCAAAAAGGAACAGTGAAGGAATCGATTATTCTCCTTTTGTTGTTGATTCATTCCAACCGAGGCCTGGTCTGCTTACTTTGCCCTGGGGTTCTTCATAATCTCGTGCATCACGAATTGAAGCTTCAAAGTCGGTAGAATCACTTGCAACAGGCAGAAAGCTACTGATATCATCTCTGGCACCAAATCCACCAGCCCTAATCACATCATCAGGTGTAATGGACGCCTCCATGTTAACTTCACCAGATGCATCAAACTCTTCTGAACTTATCCCTTCCGCCCTATCTTCTCCACCTTTCTGATTTGTAATATTTGTCATGGCTTCTTTCTCATCAGACTCAGAATGACATGTTTCAGTTTCAGTTGAAACATCCTCCACTCGAGTGTTCACATCCTCATCTGATGAATTCATCAATATAGACAGTCAACTAGCCCAAGGAGTCATGTACATTGTAATAATTACATTGAATCAGGATAGACAAATTAAGAATTCTTTTTTTCCTTCCAAAAATTGAATTACTAGGTAATAGATGGTCATATTGATCATGTTTAGGAAATGCAATTGAAAGTAGTCATGCGCGACCCTTGGAGGAAGAAGCTTCACAGTTCACACAGAATTCCATGCGAGTTAAAAGACTTCAAAAGACCAAATTAGCTATAAACATTTTGGATGAAGCACCAACAGATACTCATGAAATGTACAATTAAATTCCAGAAGAACAGCCTTTTATCTGATAAACATGTCGTAGACATATTGAGTGATTGCCCTTCCCCTCAAAACAATAAGGTTTTTTATTCAACTCCTTCAAATAAGATGGTTTTAAACCTTTTCGAGGCTTTATCTGAATGAGACAATAGACATAAAATGCGTTTCAGAATGCACCATCAGACAAGCCTGATGGTAATAAGGGCTGCCAAACAGAGAGCTACAGCTAAACGTAAAGAATTCGTAATAGCACTCACCATGCATCATTTTATCCAGCTTCTTGTTTAGCTAAAATCCACCACAGGAAATTCTGAAAATCCAAATCTACAAAGTTAATAAAATTAGCATCAGTGATATGATATGAAAATTAAATTGGCACTATGTGCAAGAACAGAAGCCTCAAACAGAGAGTGTATACTTGAACTTGAAGAATTCAGCTATTTAACTTACATATAGCGCTAAATCAGTAACTATCCCAAAACACAATGAATGAATAGCGTCGATGGAAGAAAATAATATCAAAGCTATGCACTCTCTTTAGGAAGTTTTGTACCTTTTAACTGACCGAGCTGAAAATAAAGCCATATACGCCATATGGAGAAACAAAGAACCTATTACAAGTTAGAGGGTACTTAACTACAGAACTTGGAGATATGAGAAGAAGAAACTTCAACTAGAACTAAGGATTTACAAATTAACAGACACGACTCTCCAGTAAATTCCATTGGTTTTTGCCTCGCAATGATGCATTAGGAATGGAGAGGCACCGATACACCTACTAAGAAAGTACGGCAAAGTAATTCCTTCTTATCCAGACTTCAAGAAAAAGCAGAAAGCTCGGTGAAATGAATAAAGAAAACAACTTAGTAGAAGATAAGTATGGATTATCTAAGCCAATGATCTTATATTCTTTATAGCGGGGAATTTCACCGGCTAAGACTACCAAGTATCACCTTATCAGAGCATTAAAGTAAGATACGCAGGCAGAAGCATGTAAACGATGGAGACTCTCCACAGCCAATAGCGCACAACCCTCAGGAGTCACTCAGAACGAAAAAAACGAAAATTTTAATTTATGCAACTATGTCATCTGCCTGTGCCTGGAGTGGGGTTCATGTTCATAACAAGATTAAAAGAGGCTAAAAGATAAAGTTTCATATCCTCAAGTGCTTTCTTACATCGAGTGTTCCCGAAAGGCATCAGAGCTGAAGGTCAGGTCCGCTATGATGCCCATGAGACCGTCAAAGTTTAAAAGCAAGTACTTGGAACTGCCCAATCGATTTCACAGCTCTACGAAATCGAAATTTGCAAGGCCCAGTTCAATGTTCTTGCCACTAATACATTGATCATCTTCGAGGAGGGGCGAAAAAGAAAAGAAAATTGGCAATACCTGGAGAAATGCCAGAACTACTGAAGAAAAGAAGTCCTACCTTGTCAGCCGCAAGTATAACTCGGCCACCTTTCCTCTTCGTCTTGCTTTTTCCAAGCGAAGCTCGGAGAGGGGTAAAGAAGCAACGTGTTCGCCGGTGTCTGAGACAGATGTCCTAAGAATTTATGAAACCGATCTGCGTGAAAGCAACGCTCGAGCCTCTAGGCCACGATCCGGATAATCATCGTTGAGTCGGCAAGAATGCAGCTGATAATTGAAGCTTTTTATCAAAAGTCAAAACAAAGTATAAATAAATCTACAATTAATTCCTTTGTTTTTTCCGGGACCAAACTACAATTTAGTTCTTTCATGGAGTAATTTTTTATGGGTAAATTCATCGTTGTCGATATTAATATAGGATACAAAATTTATGGATTACCAGTAAAGCTTTGGATTTTAAGAAAATAAAACGGAAGTACGTGAATCAAACTTTTAAATATATTAACTTTTTTTCGAAGTTAAAAACAGACGCATGAGGCTTGATTAAATATATTTAGAAAAAGTGGAGAAAGGGTACAGCTACCGACAATCATGAAGAAGTTTTAGTTGAGGTTTGGGTGTAATTTGTACTGCATGTTTCTTTTTTCTTTTTAATGAAGTACTGAAATCACACCACGTAAGAATGATACGAAGTTTATCTAAATGAAGCCCTTTTATCAAACCCTCTCATTTGACTCCTAGGGGGTGGTTACTCAATGATATAAAAATCTCAAACATATTATGAGACCTCTTTGCTAAACAGTCTACGGTGGTGGTTAAGAAATCCCTATATTTGTGAATTAAGTTTACATACTGATTTTTAGCATTGTATCTATTTTCATTCAAGGTATCTTGAATCGAATCATCGTGATTAAAGCCTCTCGTAGTCATATTAATAGCTTCAATAAAGTTAGGGTAAGTAGTTACATATTTATAACCCCTACTCCAACAAAGATCGAGACCATTTAGGATTTCCAGCACCGAACTTGAACTGGTTTGCAAATAGTCACATAACCAGTTATTTTCCTTGTTACGTTGCGCAACACCCCCACATCCACTGCTGCCATTGTCCAGGACAGATCCATCTGCTTCCGCATAAACCAAGTCTATAGGATGGTTGATTATTCTCGGGTGAGGTGCTACATGGGAGTTTTAGCTAGACCAATGACTCAAGAGTCCCCGATCCCAACATGCTCTAAACAAAATATCCTGAATGTTTCTGTCCACATGCAATTTTATCCTGAATTTTTATAAGAGCATTATTATCAGATAAGTTTTTCACATTCAATGTTAGCTTTTTAAATATAGGGGTAACATAGTTCTATTTATAAATTTTAGGGGTAACATTACTTTTTAAAAAAACTCACAATACAATATTGCTCTTAAATAAAAATTCCTGACAAATTTGCATCTTAACAAACTGATTAGCTTGTATTTATATGAAGCTAATTTGAGCAATTCTTATACACTATAACAATCATTCATTTGTTATAAGTAAACTAGAGAACGAAACATTGTTCATGACTCTAAAAGATGCTACAAAACGCCAGCTAAATTGAGCAACTCTTACACTTTAACTATCATTCGTTTGTTATAAACAGGCTAGAGAATGATATGTTGTTTATTACTCTAAAAGCTACTGCCAAGTGCTAGCTAATATCAACTACTCGCTACTCTTACTTCAACTAGGTTGAGGCTGATTGATAAACATTTGTTTTCATAACAATTAATGTTATTTTGGGAGAATTATTGTAGGGTTTTAAACAAAGGAATTAATATAAGTAAAGTCCATAAAAATTGTTAATGGTAGCTGTTTTAATTGTCAATATGATCTTAATGATATTAAGTCTCTTGCTTGGGACCCTACAGTAATTCTCCCTATTATTTTTAATTCCTCAAATTACATAAATTTGGGTTTTAGTTTTTTAAGTTTATGGTTTTGGTTTTTGTAGTTTTACAAGACTTACCTGTTTAATAGAGTTAATTATCATCATTATATGTAATGATCAAAACCAAAATCCCTTTGTCTTTAGTTTTAATCTATATACTTTTAATGGATTTTAGTTTTAATCTCCGTACTTAACGGCATTATATAATGCCATTAAACATATAAGCCATTATGAATTTACAAAGATCAAAACTATAGATTTAAAATTAAGGAATCAAGACCAAAATTCATGCAGATATGGGGAACAAGAAATGATACTAACCCTTTGCATAAAATGAAACAAAATGATATTTGATTCCAACCAACTACCTGCTTCACGTTGTTGGTTGTATCCGTTGTAGGCAGACATCTCTTTCTAGTTGAAAGTGACTCAACCGAAATATACGTCTATACATTCTCGCATCAACACTTGTTTTAAGTTTTATTAAAATTAGATGATATGACGTGAATCACAGAGTAGCCATGCACTATTATATCATGTTTGTGAATAACTTTTAAAAAATGATTATACGTAATCCGAGATAAGTATGTGAGAAGAGTTTTGTCTCAAATTATGTGAAAATACTTCTAAAAGTAATTCTGAAGGAGAGCCAAGCATGCTCTTAATCTCTTATCAGATGGAATAGAGAGAGAAAGAATTACCAAAAGTAGCCTATTATTAAACTAGTACGGCCTTATATCAGGTAAGTTGCAACCTTATCAATATATCTGTAACATGAATGTGTATACACAAGTTAATTTGAGATAATAGCATTATCATAATACCAACATCAAGGGATACCAACATCAAGGGATTTGACTAGGATTCATTTTCATACATGGATTTTTAGATAAGCAAATTGGTGTGAAGTTTGCAAGCTCATTGGTATATGTGTAATATTTTTAATCAATGTCTCAAATGTAGATAGCAGAATAGGAAGGAGAGTATCCCCTACCTTTGCATTTTGCAGTGCGTTAAATAACAGGAAAATACCATCCCCCACTTCTGTCGGGGCTCGTGCCGCACTTGCTTCACTTTGCTTCAACCTCAATGCCTCGTACTCGTTTCTTACCTGTTAAATAAAGTGGTGAAAAATCCGTGGCCATTTCCGAAAGCGAGCGTGTGAATTTGTGCTTTGCGAAGGACAATTTTAAGGAACAAGCGAAACCCTACTCCCCTCGCCCCTTCTCCGTGCGGCCCACCTCAATGTCGCCGGCGGCGGCCGTGCACTTGCGATCTCCGATCCAACCGTCCTCCATGCAGAACCCTAATTCAATTCCCGATGCTACCTCTCATCCGCCTTTCGATCATTCGGCTTTTAGCTGTGCTCATTTTTCTGAGAGTGGTGAGAGCTTAAACACTCCGGCTGTCGGTAATGCCAGCGGCTTCGGATTCGCCACGTCGTTTGCTCAGCCTGGACTATCGGGCGCAGGTTCAACAGCTTCGTCTAGGTCGAGGGCGAGGTTTGTGAAGCTCAGGAAGCAGTCGGCGTCTCAGCATGTGAGGTCCAGAAGTAGAACCACCACCGGTGAGTTGAGTTCGGGTTTTAATCCATTTCGTCCGACGGTTGGCAACTCGGATAAGGTAAACTGTTATAATAGCGCGTCAAATGGGTTTATGGAAAGTCCTGCCGGGGCAGATAACGGTCCCGGAGCTGGTGATGGTGGCTCCCCAAATTGTCACCCGAAGTTCCCGAACACTTGTTTTGTGTTTGGCGCTCAAAGGAGTGAGTTCGCTGCGAATTCAAACTCCCCTCATCTAGTTACAGAAGAATTGGGTTGCTCCCTTAACAGAGGGAATGTAACAAATGAGAAAGAAACGGAGATTAGGAATAGTGATCCCATGGATTTTACCTTTAATGGTAAACGGAGTGATATGGAATCAAATTCACGCCATGACAGACAAAAAACCAGTGGAAACTCAGTAAAGACAGTCTCTGACGACATGAGAAACGCGGAATTGGATTTGGAGACCGAATATAGGAAGATTAGTAGTTCGGGATTTGTTTATTGTGCTGATCAAAAGGATTCAGACTCTAACTTTACTATCGTGGAGGAAGTATATAGTAAAGGTGCGGAGAACTCGGGCATTGATAATGGTGAGGAGACGAATTGTAAGACTGAAGCAGAGTGTGTAAAGAAGGATAGTTTTGTTTTCGTTTTTGGTGGCAACCAAACTGGTAAAACATCAAATTTTAACTTTGAAAAGCAGGAGTTCCTTGACAGCATGGGAAAGTCAAATTGCGACATGGGTTCTTTAAATCCCAAGACTGAGATTCTTAGTGATAGTTATGTAAATCCTGATCTTCACTTCAAACAAAATTTACATCCTGATCAGCATAACCATTTGAGTAATGATCAGAGAGGATCTGGATGTACTAGTAGTACTGCTAATGCTCATAGCACTTTTCCTGCTCATAGTTTGACAGATGAAATGAAGAAGTTGAATATAAATAATTTCGAGAAAGTGAGTGGTGCTGATATCAATAGAGATTTAAAGGATTCATTTGTAAATAGTAACAATTGTTTTGTGTTTGGAAGGAGTGAGAAGGCTACTGACTCCTCTAGCGCAAGTTTAGGAGTTGACTCTGATGTTCAACAGTCTCGTCCTAATGTTGCTTTAAAGAATACTGATGGGTTCAAAACATGTAAAAGAAATGATGTTCAAAATGGAATTAGTTGTAACAATGCCCATGGTTCTGCAGGAATATCTTCCTCTGAACCATCCTCTGGTCAGGAAGGTGTTGGAAATTTTTACTCGGGCAAAATTCCTGAGCTTCAAGTACCTGAGGATTCACAAGTGAATGAAGCTAAAGCATCATTTTCATTCTCATCATTTGGTGTTGATTCTCAATCAAAAAGTCATGCAATCCATTCCGTGGGTGTGGATCAAGATAAGTGTTATAATGGTTTTACAAACATCCTTGAAGGACCCGAGGAGCCTTTTATGGATTTTAAACCACCAACATGGGACCCTGCCTGTTTTAAAGAAACTTTATTTACTGCATCAAATAAAAAGGCAGGATCCACTGTAAAGGGCAGATCTTCTAAAGAAAGAGGGTCAAAAGAGTTGAGGAGAAAATTGAAGTCTCATTCCTTGAACAAGAAGCAGACAAAGAAAGATGATGTATCAAAGGGAACTAGTTCACTCGATACCCCAGATACCTGTGGTAGCTACTCACCTATGGATTTTTCTCCTTATCATGAAAGAAGAGATGATGATCAAGATGTTAAAGCTTCAGCTCAGTTAAATGAACCAACAGCCCCGGTCCACGACCAAGTGCCCTCAAAAATTCCCATTCCCTCTGATTATAAAGATGAACATTCGGTCACTGGAGGGAGCAGAGATGATATTTATACATATAATTACAGAAGTGGAGATCCAAATGGGAGCAAGTCATCATCAAGTAATGGAAAATCTGGCCCTGAAGCAGCCTGTCCAAGTTTGAATAAAGAACAGGTCTGTAGCAATAGTAGAGCTGGAACTTGTTCAGATGCCGGAGTTGCCTTTAGGTCAAGCACTGCTCAGTTTGGCTTTGCTCCCAGCCTTGGTGATTCAACACAGAATTATTTTACATTTTCTGCATCATCAACTAAAGAGAGTACTATTTCATCAGTTAAGCGTAAACAGAAGAAGAAATATAGGAGGAAAGTGGGAATTGATTCATTTGTCATCTCTCCAAACCTGAATGAAAAGATTGGATCTGCTGTACCAATTTCATCTTCGTCATACACTGATGTAATGATGAATGAATCTGAGAATAATGATCAGTTGAAAGGAGGGGATTTTCCATCCTTGGCTACAACTCAAGAAATCTGTGAAAAGTGGAAACTCAGGTGCTCATCATAGGTTTTCCCCCCCGGATATATACTAATCATAACATTTAAGCACATGAAAAAATTTTAAAGCCAATCTGTCTAGAATTGTTACTGGCTGTCTCTCTGAAATCTTATTTGTGCTATTTCTTTTAGATTCCATAAGATAAACTTGTATTTTTTATTTATGGCATACATCTATGTTTCTATCTAGGGGAAACCAAGCTTATAAAGAAGGGGATCTTTCTAAGGCTGAGGACTTCTACACAATTGGAATAAATTCTGTCCCTCCTAGTGAAAGGTCTGGGTGCTTGAGCGAGCCTCTTTTACTGTGCTATAGTAACCGTGCAGCATCACGAATGGCTCTTGGAAGGATTAGAGAAGCTCTGGGAGATTGCCTTATTGCTTCTTCGCTTGACTCCACCTTTCTGAAAGTACAGATGAGAACTGCAACGTAAGGGATTTGCCCCTCTCATTTTAGATTTTGAAGTATGATGACTTCTATCCTTGTAGTGATGACATGTGATTTTCTTCTCCAGTTGTTACCTTTTGCTCGGAGAACTAGAAAATGCTCAGCTGTATTTCAATAAGTGCTTGGAATCAAGTAATGGTGTTTGTTTGGATCGGAGAGTTATTGTAGAAGCAGCTGAAGGTCTACAGAGAGCTCAGGTATGCCAATTGTTTTCTTTTATGTGGGTAAGGCAACTGAGGTAAAGTATAATGCATTTTACAATCTTTTGTGTCAAACCATTCATAATTCATTCTTTTCCTGGGTGACTTTATATCACTATTAGTCATTACTACTACCAGTTTTCAGTCATAATTTAATTTTCACTTTTGCTTTTCTTTCCTTTGTTCACTTGAGTGGTGTCTTTACTTTTGTAAGATGTCTAACAGGTGACTTTCCATATTAACAGAATGTGGCTGAGTGTACAAACAGTGCTTCCGAACTCTTGAAAAATAAGGATTCTGATGCAGCTGTTAAAGCTTTAGAACTAATTTCTAAGGCATTGTCAGTAAGTTTATACTCAGAAAAGTTGCTTCAAATGAAGGCGGAGGCTTTGTATTTGGTATGTTTCTATTAAAATAGTTGTGCAACACATCTTTTTGCCTCTTTATTCCCTTTTTCACTGTTGTTTTCTTTGACTTTTTTCCCCCGTTCATGGCTGATAGAGTTATGTCTGTTTGTGGGGATATATTGCAGCTGCGAAAGTACGATGCAGCAATACTGCTTTGTGAGCAGAGCCAATGTCTTGCAGAAAAAAATTTGACAAAAGAGAATGTGAATACTTCCATGCATGCTAGTGACTTATGTGTCAGATTGTGGAGGTGGTCATTGATCTCCAAGTGTCACTTTCATGCAGGAAGGCTTGAAGCATCACTTAATGCTCTTGAGAAGTTACAGCAAGCTGTGTCCCTTAACAACAAGTAATTCAAAATCCATCAAGCATGTTCATTCTTCACGGTGCCATTACTGTCAATAATATTTTTTGAATGCTGCATGTGTTTGATGCTAATTTCATTTATCCAGGTTTGGTGAGAGCATTGAACATTCTTTGTCATTAGCTACTACAATACGAGACCTTCTAAGCCACAAGGTAATTTCTAAATGGTCATTTTCCCACATTGATGTCCAAAAGGTGCTTATTAAATGCTATGATATATTGTTGTCATGTTTAGGTGTCATGCAATCGTATGTTTGATACCAATTTGTACCGCACTGTCTGTTATAATTCCTGCATCAATTATGGCATTTGCTTTTTTTAAATTTGTCTAGTATAATTATTGAAGACATCCATGGCGATAGAGAAGAATCCCATCATAGCATCATTTAATTAGTTCTCAGGGCTTTTTTCCCTTTTTAAAATTTCGTCACTGGAGATGATTCTTTACTTGTTCTCTTTCTTTAAAGATATGTTCTAATTCAATATTCTTAACTCATTAAATCATATGTTCACACATGGGATTAGATAGGTTTCCTTTTCACACTTCACTAGGGCTGGTTTGAGGTTTACAGCGTGTACTAACTCTGGGTAATATTAGCAACTTAGGGCTATGCGGTGTCCTTATTATTCTTAGTGACAACAGAATGCAGGAAATGAATATTTCAAGTTGAAAAAGTATACAGAAGCAATTGAGGAATATACTGTTGCGTTGTCTACCAACATTAAGTCACGTCCTTTTGTGGCAATATGTTTCTGTAACCGTGCTGCTGCACATCAAGCTTTGGGCCAAATCACTGATGCCATTTCAGACTGCAGTGTGGCTGTGGCCCTTGATGGAAATTATGCTAAGGTATGCTTTTCTCAGATCCCATCCTTAGGGGAAATAATAATGCATACTAAGATTTTTTTTCTTCTTCCACATGCCATAGTCTGGAGGCTAGCTTAACTTGTCTGAAAAAAATAACTCTGGACAGTCAATGAGTTTCTGCAACTACTGTATTTTTTTTTTCATGATATGACTTTGATAAATTAATTCATCATTGGTGATACCGATATTATTCATTTGTCATGCACTGTCTTTCTTATGATTTTAGCAAGGTACCCTGTATAGGTTGCTTAATGTTGACAGGGCTTATAGTTTATACTTAATTTTCTTGTTGGCACTTGAACAGTGTATTTGACTTATGTGTATATTGAACTTTCCTTCTTAAAGCAGGCATCATGTTCCGTGAAATTGCATTATTTTGTTCTCTGTAGATCGAAATATTTTTTCACTTCATTATTATTTACAAGCGGGGAGGTCATCTGATGGTACCCTTTTCAGGCAATCTCAAGAAGAGCTACCTTATATGAGATGGTTAGGGACTATGAGCAAGCAGCTTCTGACCTCAGGAGACTTCTGTCCATTCTTGAAAATCAGTCTTATGAAAAGAACAAGCAGTCTGGGACGCCAGATGGGTCAAATGGAGTTTTGAAAGAATCTAGGAAAGCGCATCAACATTTGCTTTCGGTAGAAGAGAAAGCCAAAAAGGAAACTCCCTTGGACTTTTACCTTATTCTGTAAGTACTTTATATGATCGGAGCTTTATCATCAGTTAATATATTCTGACGTGCCTAGGTTTAATCTAGTATACATAGAATATATGTTTGTGCAACCAAAAAATCCACAAATTGAACGTGCCTTAAACCCAAATGACCACCCTTTGCCCCAGCATCCTCTACATGCCAAAGTCATTGAATTTACTTGGAATTAGAATCTTAAATAAAGGTACAGAATAGAGATGAATACAAGACTCTAGACTAATTGGCTTGAATTGAAGTGATGCACTATTATTTAATATGTGACCTCAACTGCACACATTATTTTCCTTGATTAATTAATCATGTTAAATCATTGTTGATATTTTCTTAAAAACATGTTATCAAGGAGGAAGCACCACTTTCCTTGAGTGCGACACCAAGTGTCTCATGTCATTTGATAACAATCCGTGTGCCATATACTTTCAGCTTCTGATACACCATTTGAAGTTTCTTGTACACTGATGCATCATCCTTGTAGTTCTATGTGCAGCGCATGTCAAGTAACTAATGGCACACAGAAGAAATTTAATGTTTTGAAAAGCAGTTGAAAATATACGATCTTTGGTAATTTTATCATGAGTTAATTGTTTTAAAATGTTCTTGTCCAACAATGTAAAATGTATCATTAGCAAAACTGTCAAAATAATGCCAGACTGGGGCATCCGTTGAACACTCATGGACTTTCTTCTATTCATAACTGCTAAGGCAAGCTCCCAAAACCTAATATCTTTGCACTCAAACTTGTCTATACCAGAGGAGTCAAACCCAATGATACAGCGACTGATATCAAAAAGGCTTATCACAAGGCAGCTCTCAGACACCATCCAGACAAGGTTTGAGTGTTTTATTGTTAATTCTGGATATTATCACTTTAATTATATTTTTGTAAAGTTTAAACTTAATGCTAGGTATTTCTCTTGTGTTGTCTGAATATAGGCTGGTCAGTTGCTGGCAAGAAGTGAGGCTGGAGATGAAGGCCAAATCTGGAAGGAAATTTCACAGGAGGTGTACAAGGATGCTGATAGACTTTTCAAAATGATTGGAGAGGCATATGCTGAGCTTTCTGATCCAACCAAGGTAATTGCTAAATTGTTTATTCCTAATATATGTTTCCACTCAAGCTCTCATGTCTTGATGGTTTTTTATCTTCGCGAATTTATTTTGTTTCCCTTTTCTTTTCTTGGGGGAGAGGCAAGAGAGATGACAAGTGGTTCGGGACAGCTCACAGTTCTATATTCGTGGACTGTAGCTTTATAATATTTGATCGGTTAGTAAACTGTATTCTGAAAATGACTCCTCTCTTCAGCTCTTCTCAAGCTGCAGAAGCATGTTATTGGCTTAGCTTACTACAACAGGCCAACCAAAGAAGACCAAGCATTTTGTGAATCTGCATGCGAACTGATTTTCTGAATAAACCGTGTTCTGCAAAAGCCTGAATAGAATGAAGTGACAAAAATGTTTTCCCCTGAGAAATTAACGTGCCCTCTAAATGCCAGTTCAAAAATTTATTGTAGTATTTTGAATGCCTGAAAATTTTGTTGTGGTTGAGATCCTTAGTTCCCAGTTAAGATCTATTATGTCTTACACAGCGTTTGATTTTAAATTTGATAAACTGCTTTGTTTGATTATAGCGCTCAGAATATGATTTCGAAGAGGAGATAAGAAAAGCTAAGCAAAGCAACAGAGGTGGCACATGCCGCAGATCATCTGATTTTAATGGGTATGGAAGACCGTCTGATCATTATAGATCTTCCGACCGAAGTTCTAACAGATGGCATGGACGGGATCATTGGAAGACATATGGAAATTCATATTCTCGATGGTGAGGGGATACAGAAGTGGTCGTTGACATGCCCGGTCCAAATAAAGTGACGGTCCTTGTTCTCATTCATGATAGTGTGAAATAAGTGGCTTGATTCTGCCGTCTCAGGTAATAATTGTGCCTTTACTCGGTCCAATTGAAAGTGAGTTGGGCCATTTCTCTAATGAGATCTGTCTGGTGAATATTGCGGGCAGGGTTATAGGAAGTGATGTAGCATCAAGCAGCCAAGACAAGGATTGGGAAGCTAGGCAAGAAAATATTGTTTTGATCAAACACAAAAGCAACCTCAATTCTGTTTTGGTTACTACCCAACCGACGTCTGGTACAGTATATCTGTGGACGATCGTATGTATTGATGGTGCCATTTAAGAATGGTGTTACGGTTTCTATCTGCCAATGGGACGGGTAAAGCAAAATGCATGTGATTGGGCTATACTTAAGACGTGTGTTTGTGTGCCTTTGGAGAAGTGAAGGGCAGCTAAAAATAAGAGCTTTAGGCAATTCAATCTGGCCGGTTCTAGAAATTACTTTCTCCCGGTTTTTTTTTTTTTTGAGTTACAATTATTCAAATAATGTAAAATGAATTAATAGTTAAAATCCGTTAAAAACAATGTGTTAGATATACAAGTTTTTTAACAACACCCGAAGATGGTGTGTGGGAGAGAGGCTGTGAAGGAAGGAAAAAAGATGAAAGAGATAATCAATTTAGAGCAAGGACAAAAAGTGCATTACATTTGCCATGGAGCATTTTGGCTTGATGGTGAGCAATTCAATCTCACCCATCAAGTCATGCGTTCGAACCTTGGCACTCCCTTCTCTTTGAACCAAAAAAAAAAAAAAGTGCATTACATTTTTAGGTAAAGTAAGATTGTTTATACATGGGATAATGCACATGAAAAAGAATGTTACCGGAAAGAGTAAGATTTTGGTTTGGAGTGAACCGTCCCACTAGTTGCATATCTGTGGCTGAGGTAAAATCTGTAGTATTCATGCAATATCAAAACAAAAAACCTTGCCGGTGTTCCCCAGTTATTTTTCCTTCGAAAATTTTGAATGATCCGTGGAAACCACGCTTAATTTGAGCCAGTACGATTTTCCATTCATTTTGGATTTACTGTTATCTTTTGCGTCATACGTGCCCACTTTATTTTCATTGGCATAATCATTTAGTGAAATAATAAAATTAATTTTACCAAGTAAATTAATAAGGCCAAATGATGATAATGAAATAAAATAAATATTATATATACTGCTTGTTCATGTAAAAATTTGTTACTGCAGAAAAAATGTTGTTACTACCAAACTCCCGCCATTAGAAAGAATGGCACATCCTGATGGGTTAGAAAGAAAAAAAGGAGGATAACAATTAAGATCTAACCAAGATACTACCTCCATTCCTTAACATAGGAGTCAGCTGATTTTTTTGAATGATAAAGAAAAGCTAAATTAATCACTTAATTATAACATACATTATGAAATATTTATATTTATCATTATATCATACATCAGTTTATAAGTAATGCAAATTAATTTAAAAAAATGATAAATAGATTTGTTAATTTATTTTCTTGATATTCCAAAAAAAGTTAATTGATTCATATTAAAGAATGGGAGCAGCATAACATCTAACATGTTTTAAAAACTTGTCAATGAACATTTAAGGGTTAAGTTACAAAAATACTGAGTTGGAATCAATTCAGTTTATAACCGACCCACCGAAATGAAGAACTCACTATTACCAAACCTAATCGTTTTTTCCCATCTAAATCGAAACGAACAACAGAATGCACACCCTTAGTACAAAAGCTGGATATACAACAGCATAGCACAAAAGCTAGCAAACCACCAGATTAAAGCAAGTCCAATTTATTAACCGCACCCGCTAACGAATTCTTATGCAACAAGGAAAGGCAAGACAGTGAGCATAAACGACTCATACGAGAAGGTTGCAGAACCTGAGTAAGATGTATCCTTCTCCTTAAACTTCTCGCTTAGACCCTGCAACATATTATACATATTACTCGTTGTGAAATCAAAATCGGCCATTGAATTACCAGATAACAATGATTCATTGGTTTTGGAATAAAAAAGACCAAGAATGTTCCATTTAGATAACAAAGTTAAAAAAATCGCTCCCTATTGAAATTTAACACGAGAAAAAAAGGTTAATTATTTAAAATTTTCAAGTTTTTTCTAATGTTCAACATAAAAATAGTAACAAAAAAATCGGCATGCTCAAAAAGACCCTGCCATTTTGTATGCTTATTTCCTTTTCTGTGCAGCGCTACATTACTAAAGCAATTGGGATTATACGGTAAGCTAAAGAAGTGGTAAAATTCATTCCTAGTTTTTGCTTTTTTTGAGCCATCATCCATTATTACATTTGGAAGCAGATGACAGATGTAAAATTTAATCAAGGCAAAAACTACGAAAATCAAAATTATAAGTGACTTGGGAGCTCACCTTCACAGTAAGACAACACCTGGGATTAGCAAATCAGGGAAGGGAAAAGTATCAGTACTGGAAGATTCATTTTGTGCAGTGCTTTTAATAATATGGTTTTTAATAACTAATAAATAAATAAATAAAACCACAGAAAAACATACTCAATGAAGTTGTCATATTCTATAGCCTTGCTTTTCCCACCAGTTTTGTCAAACTTGGAAACGAGCAAGTCCAGTACCGCAGGTGAAACTGCAAACCCCAAACTCAACAAAGCATCTCTCAACTCAGGCAAATCAATTCTACCACTCTTGTCCATATCAAATCTCTCAAAAATAGCCTGATGTTCACACCAAGTCAGAACAAGAGCAGAAGAGGTTCAAACGGGGGAAAAATAGTCAAACAAATATGAACAGATGAGAAGTACCCTCCAGTTCTGCAGACTGTAAAATAGAGCCGTAAATTCCTTGGGTCCTGCAATGAAATAGCCAGAATTCAACCACTGAGAGGAGATAAAAAGATCAAGGAATTCTAATAATAAAAAAGCAGACAACACATCGTCGAAAATTATAAATGATTGATTGGTCTTAAGTCTTAACCATGCTAAGGGAGGACAAAAAAATCCGACTACCATGCACATATAAACTCCATTTCAAGTTGCAAATTTTGAGGACAGACATACAACTATTAGTAATAGTTTGGATGAACATTCTTGTACTTTCATACAGGCCAATACCAAACATAATATAGGCTAAAGAATTCCATTTCATTTGTTATTCTCTTCCTCATTTCCATTAATATTATCATCAAATTCCTTTCTCCATAACAAAAGGAGTCCATGTACATAAAATCTCTACTGCCATACAAAGGTAATATATGAGTGGTACAGTTTAACCACAGAAACAACAAATGCAAATATTTGTTTTTCAGCACTTGATTGTCAGTATATGTACTTAAAAGTGCTGGCTAATCTTAAATTAACAACTCAAACTAATCATTCAAATTCCGATTAAGAATTCCAAGGTAGACCCTACGGGATGTGGCATCCACCGCAGCAGAAGCAACATGACAGTGGTCCCATAGAAGTCAAATCACTGAAGAAACCAGGGACCCCTTCTTTCCAGTGGCGGGAAAGAAACCACTAACGCGCAAAATTGGAAAACACAGCGCATTTCCAAAGCGGTGCGATCAAAATGCTACATGAGAAACGAGAGGGGCATTATTGTCATTTAAGAGCATGCTTATCCAAAAAGGAATTGCCACCACGAGCTCCACGGGTTAGAACGTGGATGCCAGGCGACATCCACCGGAAATCTTCTCTTCCGACGATCCATAGGCGGCCAGGCCGCACAATTCAGCATCATGCGGCATTCGCCCAAAAAGTCCTCCCCTAAGGCTGAACCAGAACAAAACCTAACTACCTAAATCGAAACCCAATTGCAAAATAAATGAAGGAAAATTAAAAGAGAAAGTTAAAACGCACCAATCTTCTTGGCGTTAGTGTTGGTAAAGTGACGCATGAGAAGATGAACAGTCCTCAAGCTGAAGCTCTGGTTATACGAAGAAAGCGCCCTCTGCATTTCCTTGTCATCGATCATCCCACTACCGTCCTGGTCCGCCAATTGAAAGCAAGCGATGACATTGGGATCCGTACCCGGGGGGAACGCCGACGGCACGAGCGATGCGAAGGGACTTCCATACGGTGGCGCCGACGACGGCTGGTAAGCGCCACCATAGGAATGGGAATAATCCTGGGGGGGTTTACTGTGTCCAGAAGACGACAGGTGGGGGGCAGCGTACTGGTCATAATGTCTGCTCTGGCCATGCGATGGCGAAGGTCCACCGTATGGGTTGGCAGAATAATGTTGAGCAGGAGGTGGAGCGCCGTAAGGGTTGGCAGCCGGAGGTCCACCGTACGGGTTGGCCGTCGGAGGAGCACTGTAGCCGTACCCGTACCCTTGAGACGGGTTTGGATACCCAGACATGTTGAACGCAGAAGGGGATAGTAGTTGATTCTTTGTTTTGGTCTGGAAATTATCGCGCTGAGTCGATAGAGAGGATTGTTGTTGGAAGATCTGTCTAACCCGAAAAATTCTCAGACACTTAATTGTATCATTCAATAATACATTCAAACGCTGGGGACAATAGTAGGGCAGCGCATGTTCCCGGAAATAAACATTATTTTAGATATAACATGATAACCAACAATTTTTTCAAGAAATTGAAAAAATTAAATAAAACTATTACCTCTTCGTTGATTATGCGTTTATGAAAGAAAGTAATTAATAGATATATTTATATTTTTTCTGAATTAGTTTACTATAAATTATAATTAAGTAATTCGAGTATATTTATCATCATTTTCAGCGCTGTGGCTCCCTCAATTACCCTCGCCGTTATTGACTGTGTGTACCCCATCGAGCTGGATTTGGGAAAGGAAACTCAACACGGTGGTTTTAGTTCATCACTGCTTCACTCGTCGTCTTCATGGATTTTAGCTTGCAAAATCTACTTTGTTCTTTGATGTCTCGCTCAATGTTTTTCAAGAATGGATTTTGGTCTCCGAAATTGATTTTCTCTTCATCGTCTTTCTGGGAAAACAATCCATTTAAAATACTGTGGATGGGCAATTGAGACCATATCAGTGTGGATTGATAAAGCTACGACTGAAATTAGAGAGGCAGGAAGAGGAAAAAGAGGAAGAGTTAACATGAGGAAGTTCGAAGATGGTGTCTTTGAGGTGCTCGGCAAGTCCAACACGAAGAGGCTGAGGTGAGGAGAGCGGAAGGGAGCGTAGAGGTTCATCATCTTCTTTTCCTTCCTTTGCATGCCAAACGTTCTTATCAAATCTTTCTACCAAATAAGCAGATGAACAATTTTAGGATTGAGAGATTTTCTGGTTGAAGCCTTTTATGTTCGATCTCTATCTGCGGTGCTTCTTTCTTTTCCTTTTATCTTTCGGTTTTTTTTTCTGGGGTATGTTTGAAAACATATAAACTCCTTTCTTTGATTTTCTGAATAGAGTTAAAATCACCAAGGTATTGCGCATCTTCTTCTTCTTCTTTCGTTTTTTTTCTTTCTTTGCCCCCGGAGCGATGAGAGCATCTTACTTTGATTAGCCAGTTCTAGCCCTATAGTCACATATGGCATAAGCTTCTCAAATCATATCTGACACGTTTGCTGATTGAAACTAAAATGCAGAGATCTATCCCCATTCCCCTTAACGCCCCCTTTTTTTGGAACAAAAAAGGGCCTAGTTTGAAATCACACTTGTTATTGCATGGTAACTCTTGCAATAATGAATGCTTTAGTTGCATCTTTAGGATCGCCATACAAAATTTTCTTTAGTTTTCTACTTAGTCCGAGTTTCTGGAAATTGTGCCCTTATATGTTTTGGCATGAACCAATTACAAATATCTTGCAAACAAATTATTCACACCTGTGCAGGGTGACAGTTTATTTGTTTCTCATTAATTACATTCTATCACGTTGCATATGTATGAATGGTGTAACCCGAAATGTTTTGTGACTACTTCAATTCATTTTTTTTATGCGCTGAAGAGGAGTGTCTTGTTAAACTGTAGGCTGGGCCAAATCATTTAATTCCATACCTAGATTTTACCGCAAAGGAGCAGCCGGAGCCGTCCTAGTTTATGACATCACTAGGTTTGGTGTTGATATTGTCACTTGAAATACATGCATTCTTTGCATGCTTGACAGTTATGCCATACTCATCACCCTCCTATATTCTCCTATGTTGTGTGTTTTCCTCTTTGGAATTAACAGACTGCAGATTCTTCATCACATACAATAGATGTGAAATACAGTGGAAATGTGCGGCGTAGCTGACCAAAGCTTTTTTTGTTGCCTCTCCTTTTGTTCTTGATTGCTGATTCTCCTGTCCGAAATTTCTTTTTCACTGAATCTAGAACAGGGCTGCCTTGGGCTTGTTATGCTTCTATTCGGACCATCTTAGATTATACTTTCAAACTGGTTTGATTGTACTCAAGGACTTGTGATTTCAACATGCCTTTTTCCGTCTTCTGTATTTATGGACATCCAGAGTTCACTTTTTTCCCATTCACAATAGCATGCAAATCGCTATGGTCCTTTTTGTGGGATATATCTGACGCTTTCCTTTTCTTTTGTTCGTTTCCTCTCATATTGCCTCCAACTGAAAACCAGAAGGTTTTTTTGTTGACCAGGAGAGAGACATTTGATCATTTAAAAGGCTGGCTGGATGATGCCCTGCAGCATGGCAATCGTACCATGACTGGCACGATCAGAGGGAACAAGGGTGATCTGTCTTTTGAAAGGGCTGTGACCAAAGAGTAGGGGGAGCAACTTGCCCTGGAATATGGGATTTTATTCTTCGAGACTTCTGCAAAGACAAGCCTGCATGTTCAAAAGGTGATATAACGTTGGGTACAAGTGCTAAGAGGCCTCATGAATATTGGATTTTTCCGTAGTGTAAAATGTAACTTAAGTCATATTCTGCAGGCTTGTGTAAAAACTGCCTCTTTTCGGAACATTGAGGAAGGTGTCATTGATGTCTCCAACAAGGTAATTATTAATCATTCAGTTTGATGTGGTCAAATTGTAGGAATTTATGAGTTGGGATAATAAGCTGGACCATTGACAATTGAGATAACTGATCCCACATGCTATTGTTGTTCTGTATTATAAATCTTATTGACAATACCATACTGAAGATAATGAACATTAGATTCTTTTAGATACTTCTGGAGAAAGCCAATTTTGTGCCCTTGTTTGAACTTTCAATGGCTTGTGGGAAGATCTGCCCCTATGAAATTGGCCTCTCCTTCTTGTTTCTTTTCTTTCCCTTTT
>QFDD01001643.1:0-25528 GCA_006871305.1 Vachellia collinsii | reverse complement strand
TGTTCTCTACGCAGTCATCTAATTTTATGTTCTCTAGGAACAACAGATACATTAATTTGAATTCAAACATTGTCCCTTTTATTATTTATTAAACGGTTATAAGTTTTTACTGTTGTTAATTATTATCATTTTGTTTTCTAACAAATATTATACCCAGAACTTCAAATATAACGATTATACACAAGCAATTTTCCTATTTGTCTATTTAACCCTCTCTTGTGGGATAAAAACAATTTACGAGTATAATTTTATATTCACATTCTAAACGAGCGACTGTTTTCGAGCCTGGAGATTTTGACAGGAAGTGCGTAAATACAACGAATTTAGGGGATTCCAGAAAGAGCTGAGCAAAACCTAGATATTTATGATGCAGTAATACAGCAAGACAAATGCATAATGCGGCTTTTCAAAGTCCTCCCGGGATCCGAGGTTTACCCTAAGTAACAATGCTAGTGCCCAAACAAAAGTAAGACTAGGCAAGTATTGCAGAGTTGGAAATTTTATTACAGAACATACACATTAGTACATCAGATTATGAGCATATAAAAGAATACCGTTAACCCATAACTCTAACTCCTAAAAGAAGCATACACATTCACGCAGAGGCATCAAAAGAGAATGTGAGATCAATTATTTTCTCGTTAGGTTAGGCGACAGGCAACAAGTTAACAAGGCAAGGAATAAAACCGTAACCTTGGGGGATCAGAAAGCAACCTCGGAACATCTCATCCCACTAATCACTATTCTAATGTTGTTTCATCTCGAACCTCCTTCTCCTCCACCTGCGTTTTAAGTTCCTTTTTTATTGGCACGTTGCATTCATGGTATCTGAAGCAAGTTATTAGATGATCATTAACGAGTCCTGCTGCTTGCATGAACGAATAGACCACAGTAGGCCCCACACATTGAAAACCTCTGCGCATGAGATCTTTGCTAATGAGTTCAGCTTTTGGAGTCTTTACGGGTACTTGACGTCCATAACGAAATTCGTTTCTTATTGGCTTGTGGTTCACAAATCTCCAGCAGTAGTTGCTGAACGAACCAAACTCTTGTTGTACCTTTACGTGGATAAATCAGTTCACATTGTTAAAAATAAGAATGAACTTGCTATGGCGTCTTGTTGGTATTAGTTGTGAATTAGAATTAGAATTACCTTGAGTAATCGGTTAGCGTTTCCCACAATGGCACGGAGTTTTGGTTCTGATAGCAATGGGTTGCCGTTTATTTTCAAAGCTAACAACTCCTTTTCTGTCATTTGAGCGACGGATGATGGGTCAAAATTTTCGAAGAGCTTCCTATAAGCGATATCAAAAAACAAATGTCAGATTATGTTTTAGATAGATTAGCAGTGAATCATACGAAGCTAGAGATAGAGATACCTGAATACGTCTCTAAGGTTCAGAATTGCTGGCCAACTCAGTTCTGCTAATGCTAGTGAAAACACCAGCAGCTCGAATAGCTTCCTATCGTCATGAACTGGAACACCCCATTCTTCATCGTGGAATGTAGCATAAAGAGGATCTGTTTTTAGAAACAGATAGCATTTCTCTGTAAGGCAACTCAGTCGGTGGATATGTGGCAGTAATATGTAACTGAAAGAAGTGACAAAATTCTTTGCCGAGGATCAAGCTCACTCTCTCGTGGCAAAAGTAATTAAAGTGATTTGTCATTGCAGGAATTGAACTAATTGTCAAATTCTCAATACAAAATGGCAGCGTATTACAAGAGGCAAATGTTCGATTTATACACAGGCCAGGGGTAGAAAAACGCGTCTAAACTAAATGACTTTTTTCCTAACCTATTAAATTCTACCGGGATTGATAAAACGTAAGGAAAAGGAAAAAAAAAAATACTGCATTCTTAGAGCAAAAACTGGTTACTCCTGACAAACTTACCGGAATTTGGAGTGATCCAGTCACACCTATTGGAAGGACGTGAAGCTTTGGGAGACAATGCCGCCACGACGGCACCGTCCGGCACAATCCTTACCGGCTTTAGCCCATTCCGCCTGATGGTCCTTCTAGAAGCAACATTTTTCGCCGATGAGTTGCTGGATGAATCCGAAGAGCATGTGCTGTCGGTAGACACATTATTGGTGACAATGGACTGCGGAATTTTCGGCATCTGCTTAGTCGGACGCCGTGGATTCTTGAGACAGTCGTTGTTGCGCTTCTGATCTTCGGAAAGCCTAACTCTGTTGCCAGCGGGTCCAAGGATGGCTCGCGGTTCAGAAACAGATTTAGCTGAAGAAGGAAGCTTCGTGGCGACCGGCATGGGAATTTGAATTGTATATTTTGAATTTCTCAAGAGTGCAAACTTCAGTGTTAGAGTGCAGGCTCCGGAAAGATGAGCTCAGGGAGATTTCTGAGTGCTCGAGAAAGGCTCCGATCTGAAGAGATAAAACTGAGCAAGAGCCAGTTAGACGGAGATGGCTCGGGTTTATGGAGGTTTTAGAGGCCGAAAAAGCTGGGAATGGACGAAATACCTGCTGGTGCCGGTCCTTTGTGCTCACGTGGAAGTGAAAGCAACGGGAACTTGGGCCGAAATGTCTTTTTTGCCCAGATCACCCGCCTCTAATTGCAGCTGTACCCTTGCACTAAATTAAATTGGCCACCTAATTCCTTCTGAAGAAATGGAAATGCAGAGCCAGAGCGTCACGTGCAGAGAGGCATGATAAAGCCAAATGAGAAATTGCAGAGCAAGCAGAAAACTGGCTGGTCTAAATTTTTCTTTCTCAGGGGAAGTCAGGTTCAGAATTATCAGTTATTATACATGCTGTGATCACAATGGAGGCAAGCTGTCGAGTAGTAAGGCTACTGTAAGCTCCTAACTGCATGATTGACAGTAGAAAACTATGAGGATGAGGTTGCTTTTTGTTGTTGCAATGAGTGGTGGAAATGTTAATCCGATGAAAGGGACTGGTATAAATCAAGCAGTCTTAATATTAAAAAATTTCAGAAAGCCAAGTTAAGCGAAGGTGATATTTGATTTATAAAATGCTTACCAGTTTGTGTTGACGCTGAAATAGGAGGGAGGTGGCAGCATAAAAGAGAGATATGGAAGATACATGGGATGTAAAGGATGTGATAGTTAGAGCGTTGAAGTTAGCTTTGGTAGACTAATTTTAGGGACCTGAAAAGTTTTAAAAGAAACAAGGAAAAAAGGAGAGAAGGGCAAAGAGGGAAGAAGGGAGGGAAGGATTAGGCAGCGAGTCGTATTCGTTTGGTGAATGAACGGGTGAGGAGGGAAGGGGATGTGGGTTTGGCTTGTGATGGAGAGGTAGTTACCGTTAAGAAAAAGAATCCAAAGCCTCTCCCACCAGATGGGGCAGTGGCGTTAGTGGTTACCCATTATCCACTTCAGATGAGATCCAACGGCTGTGTCCTACGCCTATCCATATTCTAGAATGTTGCCCGCCCACATCGTTCTCCCTCCCGGCTTAATTCATGGACACCGTGCTTGGGACAGACCCAACAAATAGCATCACACCATAAATATCTGGACTTGTGATTGGGCCAGGCCCAATGAAAAATTACAAAGGACCTCGAAAAACCTGTGATGGGTTGGAAAGGGTTAATTCATCGTAACAACGTGATAAAATAAAATTCGAAGTGCATTAGGACTGTTCACTTTCAACAACTGACAACTGTTTAAAAAAAGAAAGAAAGCTATGATGTTAGACCAATGGAGTTGGTTGCAGTGGAGTAAGTGATTCATTCATTACACAAAGAGATCAAAATTTAAATTTTCACTGAGACACGTATTTTTATTTAATTATTAAAAGTACTTTAAACAATATGGTGTTGACTTTGAGTGATACTTGAACTTATAAAAAGAGCCATGATGTTATGGATATGATGACGTGGTTTCATTTTAATTTTATAGTGGTGTTGATGGTGGTCTGCTCATTATTTTCTAGAGAAGTTCGTACCACTATAATTTTTGTTGAGGAAGAAGAAATACAGGTTTAGAATAAATTTTGCCCGAACATGGAAATAAAAGAAAAGAGTGGGTGAGGAGGAACATTAAGCAGATGAAACGGTGCAGAGGGCGACCCCTTGTTGGTCTTCATCCTGTTGCCATGTCCTTTGACTTCGTGATTTTTAGTTTTTATGGGACTCGAAAACGATTTCGTGAAATGATGACAATTTCAGGGGTTGACCAACGGATTTGGTAAGTAGCTGGGCACGCCCGCACGTGATTTACGGCTAGGAGTACTAGGCGGAGGGGAAAAAAAAAAGCTACTATAACAAATAAAAAAATTAATATCAATAACATTTTTAGATATTATTAATAACAACTCTTATAATTTAATTGCTTCAGTTATTAATAGAATTTCACTGATATTAACTATTTTCTTTGAGATTTTACAATAATTTAAAAAAAATAAAATAAAATTAGATGTAACCTGCAGGTAACTACCGGAAACTTCACTACCTTACATTAAAAAAAAATAAAAAACCTAAAAAGCATGCAAGGCATGTGTAATTCATAAACTACGTGGCATATATTACATCCGCCATGTATGAATAAATAAACGAGAAACATGACTGAAGTTTTTTGGGTCAACCTCTCCAATAATTAATAACATGTAAATACTACTCATATAACTTTTTAAAACATTAAAAAAAGTTAAATAAATTATTTAATTACTAAATATAATATTTTAAAATATTTATATATATCGTTAAATTATATTTCTATCTTTAATATAAGAGTTGGTTGATTTTTTTTTTCTAAGAAAGCATGGAAGCTCATTGACTCATATATTTTTTATTTTTCTCAAAATTAATTTTCCTTACTTATAAACTAATAGATAATCTATTGATACGTATAAATATTTCAAAATATATTATAATTAAGTAATTTATTAAGTTTTTTTAACCTCTTTTAAAAAAGCATCTGTATTTTATATTAGAGACCTTGATTGTATATTAGTTTATAAAATAAAAAATTAGCTTACGAAAAAATAATAAATATAACAATTAACTAGCTTCTTTAATTTATCTAAAAAAAGTTAACCACTTCTTATACTAAGGATTAAAAGTATTAATAATAATCATTATATCACCAGCAATTACACACACGCTTATAATAGTCAATTAGTAAGAAATCTAAATACATTGTTTGAAAAGGTATATACTTATCACTTTTTTAAATTACTCTATCTAACTTGTAAATTAATATACAATTTAATGATACATATAAATAAATATTGCATTCTGTTGTTAATATAAACGTTATTTAACTTTTTTAAAGAGATATTTACATAATTATAACGTATGTATTTAGTAATACTTATATATATTACTAGATTATATATACATTAATAAGGTATGCAAGTTATTTAAAAAAATGATAAATATACTAGTTAATTAATTTTTTTAATATTTTTAAAAAACAAATCAATTCTCATATAATGGATTAAAAAGTTATTTTTAAGTTATTTATCTCACTATGTTAATCTTCTATATAACGTATATATTTAGTAGTAGTTATATACATATATCACTAAATTATACCTACATTAATAAGTCATGTAAATTATTTAAAAAATTAATAAATATACTAATTAATTGAATTTTGTAATCTTTTTAAAAAATCAAATCAATTCTTATATTATGGATTAAAATTACTTTTTTAAAAAAATCAAATCAATTCTTATATTATGGATTAAAACTACTTTTAAATATTTATCTAACTACGCTAATCTTTTAGGGTGTGTTTGGTTGGAGGGGAGGGGAAGGAAGGGAAGGGAAAATGATCCCCTCCCCTCATTTGGTTCAAAATTTTAAAGGAGAGAAAAGCTTAAATTTACCCTCCCCTCCCCTTCTAAACCCCATTTTGGCTTCCCTCCAAATTGGGGTTTTTTGGAGGGGAACTAAATTTTTTGACAAGTTTACCCTTTTAATTTTTCTTCTATTCCATTAATGCCCTTGAAGAAAAATATTATTATAATTTAAAATATACTTTAATAAAATAAAAAAAAAAATATAATAAAAAATGTTATTATAAATTAATTAAAAATATTAATTATATACTTTTAATTTAAAAATTAATTATAAAAACAAAATATAAATTATAAAATATATTTTTATAAAACTAATTTATAAAAAATATGTTATTATAAATAAAAATATATTTTAACAAAATAAATAATAAATAAAATATATTATTCTTAAATTAATAAAAATCATAAAATTATAATTAAAACATATATTATACAAATTAATTAAAAATAAAATATATTATTATAAATAAAAAATATTATTATTTTTTCAAAATATAATATCACAAGGTAAATAAAAATATTAATGCATTAATTAATGTTAATGTATAAATTAATTTATATAATATATAAATAATATGTAAGGGTAAAATAGTAAATTACTACAATTCCTTCTCTCCCCTCCCCTCTTAAACCAAAATAAGGTATCATTAAAAATACCCTTCTTCACCTCCCCTTCAATCAAACCAAATAAGGTGATCCCTTCCCTACTATTCCTTACCCTTTCCTCCATTCCCTCCTACCTTCCCTTCCCTTTAAACCAAACACTTAAGAAAAAAAAAGTCAACTAGTTGACTAGGTCTTGCTAAGGACTGGAGGAGGCAGTGGATAGATTTCGCGTCAATTTATCAGCAACTTATCTTCCCACCCATGCGCACCAGCCTCCGTGAAATTTCCAGATTTCTGAGAGCATCTTCTTAAGCATATTCATATACACACATATATACACCTGTTAATTTCATCACTCAGGAAGCGCCAGTCAGTGCCAGTATGAAAGAGAAAGATACGCTGTCAGGCAATTAATGTTCCTAGTCCTACCATGGAGTGCGAACTCAAGGTCCTGAATTCGAAGCCGCTCAAATCCTGTACCCAAAAACCCGACCCTATTACCCATGGGGCCTCCACCGCCGACGACCGTCCTCTTCTCAATTCCCACTCTTCTGTCTCCTCTGACAGTCTCCAAGAGCTTGAGAAGAAATTCGCTCCCTACGTCAGACGCGATGTTTACGGAACCATGGGACGTGGACCCTTGCCGATGAAGGAGAAGCTTCTGCTAGCTCTGGCATTGCTCACATTAGCACCTATTAGGGTGGTCCTGACCATCGCCATCTTGATCTTGTATCACTTTATCTGTAGGATCTGCACACTATTCTCCGTCCCTTATCGGGATGATGGACAGGAAGATTACGCGCACTTGCGCGGGTGGAGAAGGTCTGTGATTGTTTGGTTTGGCAAAGTTCTCCCCAGGCTCATCCTTTTTCTTTTAGGGTTTTACTGGATCAGTGAGACCTATAAGACTCCAAATACTGATGAAAAGCCCACCGCTGAGGTACCTCTTTCAAATTTCTGTATCTTTGGAAAATGTTTTTAGCTGGCGCCTTTGGCTATTAGCTTGACTTAAAATCTGTTTGAGAGGACCGATATGATTGACAGAGTTGTGCCCTTTAGTAAGTTCTATGGTCGCACCTGTTTGTTTCAGAACACACCATCTCACCCTCTACTTGTTCTTAAGTTGGGAGGTGTGGCCCACGAGAGCTGCTTAGTGTTTATACTGCCCTAAATTGGACTGGCTTAACTTTCATAAGAAGCTCCTCCTGCTTCTGAATAATCCGTACAGATTACTGAAACCCATCCCTGAATTTGATTCTGAATTTCAGCTGCATGAACTCTGCTTTTGAATTATCTCAATTTTTTTGTGGAGCTACGTTTGCTATTGAAATGGATTACTGCTTACTTCCCATTTAAAAGTGCAAGGCGTTATTTTCAAGATAATAGTTCTTCAAAACTTTTAAAAAATAACTACTTGCCCGTCAAATTTTTGGATAAATAATAATCCAATAGAAATCTTTTGATTAAAAGATATATGGACGAAATTTAAAATTCAAATTCAAATAACTAAAATGGAAGAGAAGAGGATAAAAATTAGAAATGAACATGATGGAATAGAAAGAGATATTGAGCAATGTAGACCATACTGTTCATGTGGCTTGTAGATACTCAATAGCAAATTCTAAAAAGAAGCCACGTACTTCATCGGTTATGAAAAGTGTGGCTTGTATGAGAAGTTATATTTCTGTATAAATTAAAATTGAATATAATGCTCAACCAGGTATTATGTACCTCAATAAATAATTGAAGTTGTAAGGTTAATTCATATATGTCTAATCTCTTCTATCTCATTTGACCTGACAATAAAGAGAATATGTATTTTTCATTGAAATTCTGTGACAGTGTGACTCTCTGGGTCATATGATATACTTTGAGCTGCTGATGTACCTACCTAGAGTTAGCACCTTCCTTTTCTTCCGGGACCTTTAGGAGAACCTAGAATGTGATTGAGCAGCTGCAATTGTTATAGTTTAGCTCCAGCTTTCTTTTCTCTTTATTTTTGTCTTGGTATTTGCCTTAAGTTAATAAGTTCTACTAATTATCTTCTCTTTTAATGTAAGAAGAAAGGAAAGAACCAATCTGAAGAGATGGGAAGACCTGGAGTAATAATATCTAATCATGTGTCATACTTGGATATTCTGTATCACATGTCTTCATCATTCCCAAGTTTTGTTGCAAAGGTTTGTCTTGTTGTCCCATGTAATTTTTGTTGATCGTATATTGCTCATCTTGCTGTAATGACCTCAAATTTGTTACTGACATATGTTTCAAACTCTATATGCCAATCTTGGATTTTCTTGCTGAAGGCATCAGTGGCTAAACTTCCGTTAGTTGGTCTCATCAGGTTTGTTAGCTTGCTACTGAATGCATTATCCATTTTCCTGTGTTTCTTGCTGTTTAGATATTGCTGTGTAAGGAACTTTTTTCTTTTCATAATGCAAAATATGACTTTCTTGAGTTTCATGATCGTGCAGCTTATTGATTGAACATGCTGCATCTTATCTGTGTTAATGCATTCTCTTTAATCTTCACCCGTGAAACAATTTAGAATCTTGGGCTGAAATATTTTTGCATGTTTTGTGACAGTAAGTGCCTTGGCTGTGTCTATGTTCGGCGGGAATCAAAGTCATCAGACTCCATGGGTGTTTCAGGTGCTTTATTGGTGGGCACATGCGTTGTAATATTTTTGACGATATGCAAAGTCTTAACCCCAACCTGCTCTCAGGGGGCCTCTCTTCCAATCCTCTGTTCTGCATGGTTCTTTTTTTGCCATATAGTAGTGCCATACTAAATGCACAAGGTCTTTGCTTGCTGAGTTTATAAATAAATTGTTTAAGAATACAATGTTGATAAGATATTTCAGTGTTTTTAGCTAGGTTTAGCTTGAACTTTCGCTTTACTTTACCCTTTTTGGAAAAAATTAGGTCCATAAATTATCAGGTATAACTGAATTGCAGACATTTCCTCCTGCAGGTGTTGTCACTGAAAGAATTCTAGAAGCTCATCAGAATAAGGTTTCCCCAATGTTGCTATTTCCAGGTTATTATCCCTCTGATGATTTCATGTTATCTGTGTTTCTTTAACTACTGTTGTTATACAGTTCTAAATCAGTTTCTTGGAATTGGAACTAGGTTCTTATGCAATGCATCACCTTTCTGTAAAATTTATCTGATGATTGAAGTGTGTCCTACTGAATAAATTTATTATGCATCTTGGTTTTCAGTGGTGAACATTATTAACTACTGTTCTGGGTTGAGATTTTTCAGAAGGGAAAGTATTTTCCACAGTTGTCTTTTTCCTGATCTTTTCGACTTGAAAGTTTTTTGTCTAAGTTTATTTCTTAGTTGCTTCATGTCTCTTCTCATCAATAATTTATTTATTCATCTAAAAAACCTCATCTCTTAATCTGTTTGTCTTCAAAATAGATAGGTGAGCCTCATGCATTGCATGGAGTATGAGGAATGAGCTGCTTTGTTTATGACTTGTGAATTATACAATTTGTTGCAGATTGATTTTATATTGATACTACTCTAAACATTAAATCTCTAATTTATTGTGTTGCCGGTATGTGAAACATTTGGTGTCTGGTAGCACTGGTCACACTATAATCAAATGCGTCTCTCTTATGTCTTATCATTTCATATTTTCTTTCATCCATCAAAGGTAGCATGCCATTACATCAAGGATGACCTAGAGCATATATTTTTTTTTTTTTCAATTCCTATTGTCAGTCTTATAGTTGTTTTAATTAATGATACTGAGTATTCTACAGAAGGTACAACCACAAATGGCGACTTTCTTCTTCCATTTAAGACTGGTGGTTTTTTGGCGAGCGTGCCTGTACTTCCTGTAATTCTAAAATACCCTTACCAGAGATTTAGTCCTGCCTGGGATTCCATATCTGGGGTGAGTGTTTATAAAGTTTTAGTTCTTATGTGCTTTATGAATTTCCACCATGAGAACTAATATATCAACTAGCATCTATATGGTTATGTTTTGCTAAGGGGATCACATTTTGAGCCTATGGTTGTGCCTTGGCTTCAACATTTATGTTGAATCTGCTTCTGTTATTTCTTAAGCCTTATTTCATGTTTAATTTTGATGGAATGCTCAAGTCTTGAGCAATTTTGAGGGAGCCAGTGGTTGGTACACGTTTAACTTCTCTTCATGTGGAGGAGGAAAATGCCAGCAGTATTGATGAAGTAACCCCCTATTTGGACGGAGGGTTTTGGAGGGGAGGGGAGGGGAGTTGCTCCCCTCTTATTATTTGGATAAAAAAATTGGCCTCTTAACCCTCCCCTCCAAAGTGGGGATTTTTGGAGGGGAGGGTGTATTTTAATTATAGTGAGACCAAAATAACCTCACAGTTTTTTAAAAAAGTCTGATATTACCATTGGCATTAAGGAAAATAAACATCGGGGTAAACATCATGTAGGAACAAACTCTTGTGCTCAGAAGTTTTACTTAAGTGTTGATAGTAATGGAATTTAATTTATAGAAATCTCCTTTTTTAACTTTTTCATCAGTTTCAAATTTTCTTTTTATGTAGTTCAAACTTGCTGTATATTTGCAGGTGCGCCACATAGTTTTTCTCCTCTGTCAGTTTGTAAATCATATGGAGGTGATACGGTTACCCGTCTACTATCCGTCCCAATTAGAGAAGGATGATCCCAAACTTTATGCTAATAATGTTAGAAGCTTGATGGCTACTGAGGTATGAAATTCCACGAATATTGTTTCTGTCCTGCCATTAGCATTTAGCAGATACTTCGCTTAGTGTAGTGGGAGTGAAATTGTTAGACTGCGAATAATAAGTACTTTGATTTTGTTCATTTGGTATTCCCTGCTATTTCACTTTACACTCTATATAATTGGTTAAATTGTAATTACGAGTAATACTTCATTGTGCTCCTTTCTCTTTCACGTCCATTCAGCAAGGCAAGGGTGCTTCAATATCTTTTTCTGAACTATGACAACCCCTCCCCACCAAAAAAAAAAGAAGAAGAAGCATAGGCTAACTTTAGTGAACCCTTGTTTTATCGAGAGCAACATGGAAGATCTTATAAATTTAATTGTTTTGATGAATGTTGTATATCATATTTTGCTTGCAGGGTAATTTGATGCTTTCAGATATTGGGCTGCCTGAAAAGCGGATATATCATGCTGCTCTCAATGGTAATAATAGCCCGCCTAGTGTTATACATCAGAAAGACGATTGATAATTTCATGGCGCCCCTCTCAAATGATATGTTGAGCACTTCCAGTTTCATAGTTTCAATCTTGGCATTTGCACTTGAATTGAAAGCTGATACGAGGGTGTGTTTATAACATACTTACCCAAACAACCGATTGGTGCTTGTGTATTTTTATTGTGAATAACATGGCCAATTAAGTATATTCTTAATTGCTGGTGAAGTCTTGTTGGATTTGAAGCATCCGTTTCAAGAGTCACGCCGGTTATTGTAGAAATTTTCATGTGATGAATGACCTGAGTTCTTCCAGAAACACCGCGTAGTCTTAGATCTGAATCTTCTCTCTCGTGTTCCTGCAGGTTTCTTTGATTATTTGGACTTGTGACCCATTATTCATTACATGATTCTGCTGGTAAAGAAAATGAAATTAAGACAACATTTAAAAACAACTAAAAATCACTAATTTTGTATCTGATTCTTGATCTGCCACTAGAGCTTTCAAAGCAGTCTCCATTTCTAATTTTATTTGGTAAATTTGTAGGGGCCGAGTAGGATCCTCTCCAATGTGGGATGATTTTAGAACGGCATCGCTGATTCCGATCACTTGATGCATTGCATATGAAGAAATAGTTTAGGTGGTAACTTTGTAATATATTGATAAATTTTATGCAGATAGCCACTTGACCTTTAACATGGAATGTACACGCCATACTTCATCTGCTGCAATACATGCGAAAAATTATTGATTTCTGTAATCGGCGAAAAAAAAACAAAGAACTCTTGAGTTATGTCAGCCAGATTTGGATCACTTGCAGTGCCAATTTTTAAGCTATGCTCGGATGTAGAGTATTTGAATGAAAATAAATAATGGATAAAGTATTAAAATAACATATACGTTATTTTCATAATTGCAATTGAGCATTGCACGAAATAGGCTCTCCAAGGGATCCAAATCCATGCCACCATCGAAAATTGTACATTTGTGGAGGCAATCACTTACAATCATTCAAGAAATAGCTGCAGCTACGCCAAAAAGTAATCACACGAACTTGCTATACGGATCAATCTCATTGTTGACAGATAGCAAATTCTCACTAGGGTTTCTTTGTCCCTCTTTATTGGTGTTTACAGAGGTTAGAGAGCACCAAGCATATTACAATGAGTCCATGCCTCCTGCATTTCAATTATAGGCAAAATGATTCGAGTTTCAAAAGAGGCCAAGAGGATGTTGAATGAGCCAATAATGATGGGTATATTCCTCATTTCCTACACCCCTATGGTTTCCTGGAATCTAACTAAACCCAGGCAATGTTTGGTTCGCAAAAAACACATTGCCTAACATGTATAATCAGTTCCAAAACGAGATAATACCTTAAAAGACATCAAATGATACTCTACTCGAATGAGGTGAGTATATTACCTGCAAAATATCAAAAACTTTTTCTGCAATGTATTTTTGATGAGAAGCAGCACCCTTCTGCTGCAGTTTATCAGGATGTAGACAGAGTAAAGCTCTTTGATATGCTCTTTTCACTGCATTCCCCTCGATTATATCAACGAGAGGCACAGGCTTCCAACCGCTGTCGGGCCAAAGCACCTATATTGATGATCATAGCCAATTTTAATAAGTAGGTCATATGAACTTCAAGAACTAGCCACCATATATCATTTGAAGGCATTATCAAGATACATTATCTTCGTTGACAAGCAATAAAAACAATTGAAATTTTTTTATATATAAAATTGAATCTGAACTCAGGTTGAACATGTTTGATCTTGCTCACATATTGTAATGTTGATAGCAGGGACCGTATGTTTCCTTGCTTCCCGTTAGACCATTGTCGTATCTTATCATCAATGACCTACATTATCCACAACATGTCAACATTATACAGAGTTGTGCTCTAGAAAAACCTTGAAACAAACATAGCATGGGCAGTGACACAATACTTTGATTTCTAGATTATGCTGTGTTTGTAAGGCTTCATTCTCATCTGGCGCTAGCTCCTTTACCTGTTGTGAAGAAACACAGTTAAGGAGCTCATCAGCATTTGGCACATCAAAGCTCTATCTTCTCTGATCTCTCTCCTCCTCCTCCTCCTTCTCTCTCTCCTCTCTTTTTTTTTTCCCGCAATGGAAGGCAATAGTTCAATTTGCACTTAAAGATGTCGATTTAATGTCTTAGTTTAACAATATTCCATTGAATGAGATAGATTAAACATGGTAACAACCTACCAGAAAATTCCCATGGAAAAGCCCAGCTTCAACTGCAACTGTACTATGAGGAATTGCTGCAAAGAATAAAAGTACTCCATCAAATATATGGTCAAAATCATATTTACACACAGCATTTGGACCATATGGGACACTTGTTTTTGCAGGGAATGTTTGCTTGAGTTAAGCGAAACACATCATTTTGTTTTTGTGTTTTTTTTTTTGGGGGGGGGTGTTTGCAGGGCCATGAGAGCATTTTAATATTGAATTTGATGCTCGATGCTTGTTCTACAGTTATTTATTGTGTGTGTGGGAAAGAGGGAGAGAGAGCATATTCATAGCTTAATTTCATCAGTTGTGCCGCCCATGGAAAACCTTAATACTAGTCAAATTCTGAAGATGGAAAATTTATATTTGGAGAACTGGTACCTGGTTCTGAGATATCATCCTGCCGAGACAAATCGTTACCAGAAATGTTGGCAGTCTCTGTGGCAGAGTCCTCTTTCTTCGACAGTTGAGGATTATCTTCTGCCTTGGAAATTTGAATGAAATCTCAAATTAAACTGCTACGAAACTAAAATATTTAGCTTTTACATTTCAGAATTTAACATGGGAAAATTTTCTCTGTAGGTGTTCTTAGGTTATTTAGTATTCATATCCGTTTTTCAAGTTGAATTTCTTTCTTGTCCATTCATGTTTGCTCCATTGTACCAACACTTACTTCTTCTGTTGTTCGTAAATCACTTCTCAGCTTGTATTCAGACGATTTGGTGCCGACTCTTGGCTTTGTAAAAGCTTCTTGGCTGAATATTCGAATAAATTCTTTGACTTTTCCTTTCACTTTGACATTCTCCTTATTCTCATTTAATCTTAACGAACTTTGCAAGGCAGCTTTAGTTGCTTCTACACCCTTCGAGTCAACTGTCTTTTCTACTTGCTTCTTCAATTTAGTACTAATGTCGCAGAAAGTGGATGATTTCATAGTTTTGCTTGCTTCTCCTTTCTCCATTTTAATCTGCTCAGTATAATCTGACATCAAAAAATTGAAGGAGGTTTGAGGAATGCATAACGGGTAATATCCAAATATAGTGAGTGGTGTAATTGGCTTTTACCTTGTGTGTCATTGATTTTGCTGAATAGAGAATGTAATGACTTTGACTCAGCCTTGTCAGTTTTAATTGTCTGAACTAAATCCTCTTTCGTTTTTCCAGAAACTTCTTTCTCGCTTACGGTATTGATATTTGATCGTGCTTGAGTGTCAAATGATGAAGCAATACCATGGACATCTTTGATAAAGTTTTGAAGGTTGCTTAAGGATTTCAAATCAGGTTTCACAGAAGCTCTTTCTTCTAGCGAATCTGGCCCATTTTGAGAGGTTACAGAAGCAGTTGACCGATCTTGTCTTCCGCTTTTCAACGAAGAGGAGCTGGTATTTGCTACAGAACCATCATTTTGTGAAGTGCCTCTTCTCGCTATCCAATTCTTAGCGCTTGAGCATCTCTCAAGTTTAACATTTCCTTTTGTTCTTGAGTTTCTTTCTGTCCTAAGAGGCATCAACAATGGTACTACCCCTTTACTTGCCCATTTATATATTGAGAAATGAAACTGACCTGCACTATCGCTTCCTTTGTCTGATTTATCAGATATGCCCAAATCTGAAATCTCTTGTGACGAGCGACTTGGCCGTAGAGTTCCCGAACCATGCTTCAACTGCTCCTTACCTTGAGTGGCGTGGCTTGAAAATCTAGATAGATGAGTGGCCGGAGAATCCGAAGAGCTTAAGCCATTTGAAGCGAGATCCTTGTTGCTCATACGTAGGCTCCTAGTAGGGGAACCAAACGTTGGAAGGTCCGTCGTTCCTTTTGTCCATTTGGCGGGAAGGCTGAGGAAGTTGAAGAATGAACGTGTTATTAGTGCAGTGAGTCGTAACAAATCAGAATAACAAAAACATTGAAAGAGACTACGATGGACATGTGTCAAAAATGTGGAATATTGGATCCTCGCCGTTATTCTTGGCGGGAATCAAAGACATCTGGTGGGCCGCATTTTCTACAGATTGTGAGAGGCCCAGGTCATTTCAGAGCCTGGCCCATAAATCAAGTGGGCCTTGATGTCCAATAGGCATCTTTATGTCTCGAACAGAACAAAGAAGGTTGTCTCATTTAATGGTAGTTTTTTAGGGTCAAACCATACGAGTAAATTTTATTTCAATCAATTACTAGTTCGCCAAAAAAAAAAATTCAATCAATTACCAGCTAATCTGTTAAAACCAAATATCATTAGCAATAGTCAACTTTAATTTTGGTGAAAACCGGCGCAAATTTTTAATTAGAAGGACCTGAAATTGGAAAAAATGTATAATATTTTTCAGAACACCGGTACCATTGAATTTAGATTCTTCTCGTGAATAAAATTTTTAAATGGGATTTTTTTTTACTGATTTTCTATTAAATCTAAAGTTTATTGCTATTTCTCGCAAAGATAATTCATGAAAATTCTTGGAATTAATTTTCCAATATGGTAAGAACTAATAAGATACCGAGTGAGGAAGAAAAAAGTTCCGTCGTATTTTAGCTCTCAGCGCACCATATATGAATTTGCAAATAGCTAGAACAATTGAAATTATTTCTTGGATAAGAAGGAAGGGTTAAGTAAGAATAAGAAATGCCGAGGAGAGGGGAAAACCTCAATGTTGAAGGGAGAGAAGCAACGAAGGATTCAGGTGCGGGAGGCAGAGGAGGGGCTGGGCTCATGATTCTGGAAGCTGGCGTCGAAGAGAAAGGGTGTCGTTCATGCTTCATTAATGGAGTACGACACGGAGACTCATCTCCTCCAAATATATCGTCGTAGAAGTTATCGTTTGTGTGCCGCCTTCTGTTCAAATTATCTTCCCCAAACACAGGTTTCTCGCGAACTTGAGGCCACGCGCACCAGGCACCATCCTCCTCCATTCGCGATGCACTGAAATCCGGAGACGATTCGCCGATACCGTGACGCATCTCCTGAATTGAAGACCGCCTCGGCGGGCCGCCGAACACATCGTGGAAATCAACGTCTGAGTTTCGGAGCGGCGTGCTCGGATTCGTGGACGGCCTTTGATGATTGTAACTTAAGAGTATATTCTCCCGTTGAGAATATCTCTCCATTATTCCACCAGTAAACGGCTGTTGCCGATGGATCAAGTGGTTGTTGGCGAATCGTTGTGGAGCTATTCGAAATTGGCAGGGAATGTAGGAATTGGGATTGACGGGTTTGGAAGGGATTTCGAATTGTGAAGCCACAGAATTTGGCAAACTCTGGATAAGATGACGAGGAAAATTCCAAAACATATGCGCGCCTTGTCAGTACAATGTGCTCATGACTGTGACGCCAAATACTTGTGATGCTAATTAAATGCCCTGTCCCTGTCCTGTACCGTAAGCATTAATTATCAAATAAATCAAATGTTTTTTATAACACTTCATTCTTTTTATAAATATTTCAATTTACATCTTCCATATTCTATTTAATACAAATATCTTAAATATCTTATATGATAGAACTTATATTCCATAAATTTATATTTAATTATTTTTTAATGATAAATATATATATTTTAATAAGTTATGAAAAAGAAAAAAATTAAAAAAAATTTATGAAATATGAAATCTACAATACATGACATTTATAATATTTTCATGGGTAGAGCATTTATAATGTGACACTTTAAAAGTATTGTAAATATTTTTCTAAATTTTTAATAATTAAGCAGCAGGAATAATGTTGAAAAAATGCCTCTGCGTATTAATTTTAAATAACTAACGCATGTAACTTTTATTACAGGAGCTAGGCTGGAGGATCTTATGTTTACGATGAGAAAGAATAGTTAATTTACCACATGCATCATTTTCAGAGGCTTGGGATATTACTTTTTATGATTTACCAGATGAGTTGACCCTTTTTTCAAAACCACCCCATGATATACAGGATCATACTTAAGTCAACTTGGTATATGCATACTTCTAAGGATTTTCCTGTGTGGGGTGTGCTTCTGTAGTTATGTAGTTACGAAGTTGTGACTTATTGTTCAATAGTCCCTCTGCCATAGAGGAGCCGGAGTTGTGAATTGTAAATCCCTGAGACGAAGAGTTCGTAAGTTGAATGCGACCCCTCCTTTGCTTATATATAAGATGAAGGGAGATTGAAGGGCGCACCAATTCTAAAGCTGAACCACCAAAAAGAGATTTAGCTCGAGAGTGAACTGAGAGATTTAATTTTGCAAGGTGAGATTATTTCCGCGGTAGCAATTTTCAAAACTAGCGGAATCACTTTTGGCTCGCACCTCTTGCATAAATGTCATAGAGGCCACCGGCAATGCGTTTGTGGTCAGCCACAGGAGGCAGCTCTCACCGGAAGTCACCACTTTCGACGACCCAGGGACCGGGTCAGATGATAATTGACCGCTTTGACAATTGCAAGAGCCATCCACGTGACTACGCTTCGCACTGGAGAGTTGAAGAGCCACTTGATTGGGATTCCAAAGATGTGCTGTGGCTGGGGATGTCTCTGATTCATTTTCATTGTTGCTCCATTAAATTGTCCACTCTTAGTTCTTAAGTTTTAATTTTTAGTTTCTTAACTAATACTGTAATTCTTTTTCGCTAAGAATAGTTATTCTTCAACTAAAGACAATCATATTTGAGGCACTATCTGGTATAAAATGTTGACGCACCTTTTAAGGAAGATTTGAACATCATTTACTGATATTATAAAGAACTAACGCTTTTCCGTCAGATATTGTTGGTTAAAGACCATAATTCCTGTTTTCTGACTGCACTCCCACAATGTAATTGGGCCCAAGTTCATGCAGCCCAAGACAGGCTTTCTTGGTCTACTTTGTAGGCCCTATTCAAGACTTGGTTATTATCGCGGTTTGTTAGTCTTCTACTAGTTTTGATTTATTTTGAATCAATCCAAACAACACGTAGGCATTTGATTTATCTTTCACGCACATGCGAAAATTTTGGCTCTATGGTTAAGGAGACCATGGAGCACGCTTATGATAGCAATACTATCAGGCAGGGCCAATAAAAAAAGAAGCGTACCTGACAGCTCATTACATTACATTAAATTTACATGTTTGGTCGTCTGATCTAACTGGTGCAAGCTTGGACCACAAAGGCAAGCTCACTACGAAACACCAGTTTTGCAGATTTGACTACCGTCTACATGGACCATCTTCCTAAAATTATGCAGTTCGTCTTATTCAATGCACCGACAGGAAATGCAATGCCACCCTCATTCACACATGGGACATTTATTTCAATATACTACATATATATTCAGATATTCGAGATGTGCAGGAACAAGACACCAAGACAGGCTTAAACACTTCTCACTAACTGCAGTAATCTCGCTGCACAACCTGCTACTGTATCCCCGCCTCCACCCCCAAAAAAAAACAAAAGAAATTGCTACGATGCAGGAGATTTCGCTAATATGGCCAACTGTACTAGTTTCTGTACATCCCCTAGTCATAATATTAATCTCATCTTCTACAGTGTCATTGATCCTTGATCTTCCTTACAGGTAAAGGGCATCAACACCATTACAAAAGACAAAAGGGGGAAATTATAAACAAAAAACAAAAAAGCACCATTTGTAAAGTGCCTCCTGCCTGCAACATAATCAGACCCCCTATGACTAGCTAGTAAACTCTGGCTGAAGGAAGATGTAAAACGAGAGAAAACGTCCTCCTAATCTTCAGCGGCCGGAGCATTCCTTCCACCGGTCGATGACTCTGCAACATCAAATCTTCCTCCAAAAGAGGTAAGCAAAGCAGAAAGACCACCCCTGCCGCTGGCCCCACCACCAGCGCCACCTATGCTTAGACCAAGAAGATCGCGAGTCATCGGTTGTCCTCCGAAAGGCGACGACGAGCCCATCATCAAGTCGGCGAAACCTGAATTACCAGCAGAAGGAATTCCAAGTACAAGGCCATCATCAGGTAACGAGTGATTCTCTGTCTTAACACGGTCATTCCACTGGGTCGAGGTACTATTATCGTTTTGTGCTAAGGAAGTTGCTGTTGCTAAGACTAAACCTCGCAGCAAAGATGCATTGGACGAAGCAGCACCCATTTGAGCTGCCTTCTGGAGTAATGCGGTGGCGGACAGAGCAGGCTGAGGAGATGCAGTGTAGTGCCGAGACTCGCGTTGGTCCGGGAACAGGGATGGCTCATTATTGGAGAGATAAAGCGATGTGGAGAGAGACAGAGATGTGGGCTCTATCGCACACAACGTTGGGGTAGCAGTTGGGCAATCCGAGCGAGCCAAGTTGGACATCATATTGGAATACGATGTAAGTGTCGATGATGTTTGAGAAGGAGCGGCACTTGAGGATGCAAATATGCTGGCGAAAACACTGGTAGAACTGGAGGGAGTACTGTTTGTGACAGTGGTTGCTGGTAAACACGTTACGTTCGATGACGGCGGCGACAACCTGATTGGGTTTTCCGAGACTTCTGATGCAAAGGGAAAGAAAATGGACAGCAACACAAAAAAGAAGTTATAAGAAACAATATATGGAAAGCTCACAACTTACAAAGCGATATAGATAAACTAAAAAGAATCACTCATGAAACATTTGAGTAAAAAGCTTTTTCTGTTTTTTGGAGACTTGGGCTAATAAATCATTAGATCTTTACTGGCACTAGCTTGAACTTGGATGAATAAAGAGCAAAAGGAGAAGCAATAATAGCCTCCTTTCCTGTTATTCTCTATTTGCTCTTCGATCTATGGGCTCCCTTCATTAGCTTCCAAACCTATCATATATATTACTATATCATACTCGCACGACTTTGTCTCTCTCATCGCATCTTCTCCAGAACAAACAAACATCATAGCGACTGGTTACTACAACTGACTTTGTTACTTCTTGATTGTCTACTTCTCCACACCAGAACAGGAACAAATTAATAATAAAAGGAAGCTAAAACGACATCCGTAAAAGACAAAACGAACCCTCCAAATCATGTCTGACTCTCACGTCTCAGACCATTAAATTTAAATTCTTTCGTTTGAATCTTACGAAACCATTTCAAAAAAAAAAAAAAATGAAGTGCACAGCTTTGACCAGCGAAGAATAAATTCTTTTACTATTTACTACCTGAGCTCTGAATGGATAGAGCAGGAGATACCACAGATGTTGACGGAGTTAGTGGAGGCTGCGGTGGCGAAGCAATAGCAACCTTCCCATTCGAATTCCCCTCCGAGCCTTCACCAATGGTTAGGGTTCGGGTTCTGGCGCTTTCCTCCGCTAAGGCATCACAAAAGGCCCTGTGCGTAATGAAGCTATCCCTCCTTTACAGTCCCACGTATCACGAAGTAAATAATTACCATTAGAACCTCCATCAACTTTAGAATAATCCGATGACATAAAAAAGATTATTCCCTCGGCACACAAACATGAAGCTAGAATATCAAAAGAATTAGGGGAAAGAGAGAAGAAAGAAACCTAGAGAATAAGGTGCCGCAGTCACATTTGTACTCCCTAGTTCCGCAAGTCTTCATATGGGCCTTCCAATCGGACTGTACGGCGTATTTCTTGGAGCAACGCTCGCATTTCCACTTCTTTTCGCCATGTTTCCTACAGAAATGCTTCTTGATGCCGGTGAGATCACCTAGAGCCCTCGACGGGTTATGGTGGACACAGGAAGGCTCGGGGCACACGTAGACTCTCTTACGAATATCCTTGCTGGTTCGCTGCCGTAGCTTCCATGGCAGGTTGTGGCCGCGTCGATGAAGTTGCAGGTTTTGGTCCCGTTGAAATCCTTTATTGCAGATCTCGCATACGAAACGGTTCGTCGCCAACAGTGTTTTGGGCGACAAAGCAATCACCTCGGCATCTGGATCTGAAAAGACAAATGCGAAGTAAGGACAAAAAACCAGCAGAAGTTTTGAAGTCATAAATGTTACTTAAGACGATTCAGCCAACATTAAGACTTCTAACTATGGACAATGTTTCAAGTACCCGGCATTCCAGGGAGGTTTCGCTTCTTTTTCGGGGGAGGGAGTTCATCAGGCGCGTTCTGAAGGCCAGATGATGAGAAGCTAGCTTCTCCGGAAGCTGCCATTGAAGATGTATTCTCCAGCTCCGCCATGGCAAGTATCGCAATCAGAACTAAGAATCGTCCAGCTGCTCAATCGATTCAATGATAATCACATGCTAGCTCTTTCTCAGGCTGACTACTTCTCAACTGGAGGCTTGCCTATTCTTTGAAGCGGGACGATCACCTAATCTCTAATCACTAGCAGAACCAATTAACTGAGATTCTGCGAATGCAAAAGTACAACATAAAAAATAATTACCCTTTTCGATAAAACATGTTCCGATTGCTCCGAAAGAGTATTAGATGTTTAGGAGATTTCTCCGGTGAAACAAGCTCCACCTTCAAACAAGAGGGCGATTAACAAGACAGACAGGTCGACGCACGACAGTCGCATACGGCGCCTGGACGATGAAGAGAGAGCGAAAGAGAAGGGGGGGCTTCGAATGCGCACCAAAAGTATTAAAAAATGGCGAAAGCGGCGCCAGTTAACCATGGTTCAGTCTCGAACCCCTCCAATCTTTAACTATAGTCAAAGATAACCTGGGCTCGAAGTCTCATCTCGCGGCGACTAAAGCAAATCTCACCGTCCACGTGTGTCAATAACCGGGTTGATGACCTTTGTCGGGAGGAAGTCGGACTAGGCGGTGCTTGTCGTGTAGTAAAAAAAGTGATATATTTTTGTGTAACTTGTAATAATAAAATTAAAGGCCTCATTTTTAATATTCCCGTAGGGAGTTGAATTTTCAGGCCCCATTTTTTCTAGAATGACGATTATGCCACAAAAGCAGATAAGAGGTACGAGGAAGGCAGGAGGGGGTGTCCAGTGTCCAGTCCAAAGGCCAGTGGCTTTCTCGTGATTATGTTGTTATTTTTGTCCTCAACTGCTCTCTCACTGAGAAATAATGACTGGTAATACACCTAAGAAAACCGAACCGGTCTAAAGAATAAAACGAGAAAGGAGAGGCTGGGGAACGTGCAATGTACATGGAGGAGTGTAATAAGTAATAATGGAACAAACCATAACGCCAGATAATGGAAACAAAAGCGATGGCTTGAGAATACTCTCAGATCGGACAGTGTGCCTAAAACGACACACACCACACACCACACAACTCGTAAAGTGGGAGGGAGAAAAAAAATAAAGTTATGATATTCAGCGTTTGCAGTTGGAGCATCAAAAAAGGGAAGTACCTGATAAAATCTCAGTAGCATGTCAATGAGGAAGCAAATCCACGTTTGGGATACTCAACTTCGATTGTGTATTATGACAATAATAATTAATTAGGGTTTACTTAAAAGGGTAAAAAAAGGCTATTGGCTTTATGGGTAAAGTGACATGATCTGTATATAATATGCCCAAACTCCTTTATCACGCAGAGTTCAAAGACGTCATCATGAAGCTGATAAAAGACCGGGGCCATTCTGGTAATTGCGGGGGCAATCCACGTTATAATGAGAACCTCACTGGCAGCTGCACCACTCACTCACATATTTTCAGACTTTAATCAAATGATGATCCAGTGGAGGTGGGCCCACCAACTGGAGAAGTCCAACTTCTGACGTGGACGGGGCACAGTCATCCTGCACGCCCCAGTTTTTTTGCCCTTTTTCTTCTCTATTCTTATAAAAAAAAGGTTCGAATGAATTTTGATATTAAGATTTTTATCTAGACATGAGCGGTGAAATCCTAAGATAACATCAGGGCAAATCAAAATGATCATGGGCATGGCAGACTCTCGATAGGGAAGGGGTTGGCACGCACCTTTATCTTATTATACGCTAATCATAGATGGTGTACCTATTGAACGACAAAATACGCTGCAATTATGTCCTCAAACAATCATCACTCTCACTTCCTTCCAATTCAAGCCTTGCTTCATGGGGTCTCATCTCTCATGATATATTTTGTTTATTACCCACATGCATTTTTAAACTCGGATGCAAATATTTTAAGGTAATGTCAAACGCTTTATAGAACAACTTTTTAAATATAAATTTTAATTTTAATTTATTATACTTTGAGAGGTTAATCTTTTCTGCTAAATTCTGTTTTCATTGATATCTCCTGTTTTACTTTTCACATGAGTGAACATTTTATTTGGGTTTTTTTCTTGTTTTTATTGACCAACTTCTATTGTCTACTTCTACCTCTTCTTGTCCTCATAGGCAAGTCTTGTTTGAATTTCCGAACAATTATAATTATTAGTTTACTATAACTTTGCTGTGTGTATAGGTTTAAAGAGATAGTCTAACGCGAACTTATTGGTTTATTGGAGGGGAAAGCCTCCAACTTGGAAGACTCATGATGGTAACCTCTACTCGGTTTCTTAATGGTCAGAATCTTCTGTAAAGCCTTTCCTTTAAATATCAGACTCTCGGTAAAAACACCTTTGCTACGAACACGGGTGTAAATGAAGAGTCTGTTAAAATTACTGGTACATCATGAAAAATAACCTGTTGAACTAGTGGTAAACTACACCATTTCCACAACACCCTTCAAGGATACTCTATTTTTAAGGAGGCATTTTGTATGCGATGTAATTGCCTCTGCCCTGTTTCGTACGGAATTTTGGGGCATAATCCTTTATGTGCATTAAGTCATGGCTACTTAGAAAATTGCTTTAATAGTTGCATTGTCCCGGGTCGACAAACATAAACAAGACAGAAAAATGCTGAGCTTGTGAGTTGAGGAAGGAAAAATAAAACATAAACAAGACAAGGTTGAGAAGCACTCATTAAAAGAGTAACAGTTGATATTAGATTTTAGATTCGATGACTTATAGATTCAGCTTTGCCAGCTTACTTTTTTGAGCTTATTTGATTAGCGGTACAATGTACTTTTCTAATGTGTTTTACAGTGTATAAGATAATTATGTGTGAGAATTTTGCTTTGACTTGCATAAACATATTTTTATAACTTCACTTCAAACAAGCCTTTATTAGACGGTTAGAATTGTATAAATTAGGGTAAGCTATAAGGATAAAAAGGGTTAAGGTATATTTCCACCCCGGAAGTTTTCTTGAAGAAGCTTATTCACCCTAAAAGTTTTTGGTATCGCAATTTCACCATGCGAGTATGAAAACATAGTAATCTTGCTTTGATTAAATGGGAATACAAATGGACATCTGTCACGTAGGTGTCCACGTCATTATCCCTCAATGAAAACTTCCAAGGAAAAATTGCTCATCCGAAAAAACTTTCAGAGCAAAATTGCTTATCTAAGAAAACTTTCAGGGTGAAAATGTACATTTTTTTGTACAACATTATCCCATGTGGACACATAATGTGGCATCGTACGTTACGTGGCAGACGCTTGTTTGCCTTTTTGTTTAATCAGGGCAATATTACTATATTTTTTGGACGAAATTACTCTACCAAAAACTTTCAGGATGAACACGCTTATCCAAAAAAACTTTTAAGATGAAAATATACCTTAACCCAGAATAAAAAAATATGTTTGAACCACTTACAAGTAATGAGAGAGAGAGAGAGTGTGTGTGTGAGTGAGAGAGATTGTCTAACTGCAATGTGCAAAAGGATTTAATGCTTGCAAATGTGAATGAAAAGGCTCCACTTTTTTCGCTCGAGCGATGAAGCACTTCTTTCTTTCTCTTTAAAAAAAATTAATCACAAAA
>QFDD01001642.1:0-30023 GCA_006871305.1 Vachellia collinsii | reverse complement strand
TGCTGCTTTCTATCTCCCTCCCTTCTAATATTTCTTTTAATTTTTTTTTTCTTACATGACATATTTCTATAATACACAAAATAAGGGCAATTGTGAAATACCGACTCTTAGCAAAATTCCTTACATTTAGGACCATAAAAACTTTCTAGAAGATGATTTTTTCTTCAAGTGATATAAAAAATGTGATGCACACTCTTTGCATAATTTTAAGATGTAAATTTTTTTTTTACTGGCTAATTCAAAGTCTTCTTTATCCCACTCCAAAGGCGAACCTTCATTGGCGAAATTTATTGAAAGTAACATAACATAGGGCATGTGTATATAGAAACACACGCACACTTTACTGACATTTAAAAATTGATGTGATGGCACAAAAACATCTAAAAATTGATGACTTACAGCATCAATTTTATTTTATTTTTCAGAAACCGTGTTTACGTTTTGTCGTTACTATAATATTTTATTTCACATCGAGGTGATGCGTATTGATTTGGCAAGCTTTGTGATATATTGCATTATCTTCTTCAACAAAAAAAATTATGATAGTAAATGTCATTAGTTCCTTCTCACACAAATCAATGATTGCATTTCATTCTAATTTCATATTCATTAAGCATCTATTTAGAACATTACGACTTAATTATGATACCTTTTTTATTAAGTTTAAGAAGTGATTTATTAATTGGATCATATTGTTATAATCCAATTAGAATGAGTATTACAAGCACATTCATTCACTTACCTACAAGGAAAATAATCAGTGAAAATTGTCTATTTAAAACTTCCATTGGCAATGATTTGAATTCAAGTGTTGATATTTTCTATATATAAAATCTTACAGTGATTCACTAATTCTTTTGTATAAAAAGTTAAAAAAATATATCATGTCTTTCTAGTTCATAAAATTTTTTCAGAGTTATGAATTATTTATTTTGCACATTTTGATCATCTAATTTAACAATGTTCTCTTGAGCTGTAAGAAATTTTTAACAGTATTTTATATTTAAATTTAATTATATTCAAATAATAAAAAATTGAAATTTCAGTTACATATATTTACTCCCTTTTAATTGTACTTTTCAAGTGTACCTGTGATTAATTGACAATTGTGATAAGTTTAATTGAAGACTGCTAATTTAGCATTTATTAATACCGATGATGATGATAGAAATTATTAAAAAAGTAATAATTCTCATTAGAATATAATGATTTACCATATTAAAGTTTACCACACAGTTCTAATACATTTGTTTGGATTTTTTTTTATACCCAAAATAGAAAAGAATAACGCCGGAAACCATAAACGTCTGTTTCACCGTGCATCCTTAGAACTCTCTCTCTCTCTCTCTATATATATATATATCCACACGCAAACACACACCCTAGTTAATTCCTCATTTGGTGCTACGTTCATGGTTGTTTGACTACTCAAGAGTGTTGGTCAACTTGGTCTTACTTGCCTCCAACATCTTGAACCGCTTCCAATCTTGGGGGACGGCCTTAAGGTCGGCGATCTTGGCGCTGATGCTCCGGCGACAGTTGGCATATACTCTGGTGACTGCTCTAAAGTCCTTACTATTCTGACAAAACCCAACGAAGTAAATAGTGTCCATGAACCTAACCCTAACTCCCAACTGCCTAGTCATACCATGTCTTATGAGATCTTGAAGCACGACTTGTTCCTTTTGAGCAGTAGAATTGTCCTCCTTGCTGTACCATGTTTCGAACAAAGACATGGTATTCTTGTTTGATCGAACAAAGTCTAATCATGTGTTGATATTACATCAGCATCCTAAGCCATTGATTATTGATCATCAACATGGTTCATGAAACAGACTAGCAGTTTGTTTTGCGTAAACATACGAGGTGGACTGTTCTGCCATATATCATGCTATTTTGCATCACTCCATGTTGGGAGTGATTGAAATAAAAGTATTAATTATCTTATTTTATTTTCTCAGGGTCAAATGATTGATTGTGAACAAGAGGTAGGGATACGTCTTGATACTTAGGTCCAAATTATATGGTCTAAGAATTTAACAATATTATATTTTCACTCACCAGTCAACAAGAGAACGAACAGTAGTCAAGAAGACTACTGATGAACATGTACATTTATTAATCATTAGACAATCATAGGCTATGCAGTCTAAGAAGTTCAGCAAAATGAAACAAACCAGCAGAACAGAAGGAAAATTAGACAACAAAATTCCACACTTCTTTCCAAACCCTAGCTACTTGATGAAGCGTCCAGCCTAGCTATTCCTCTTAAATTGTCTCTTGGTTCTTGAAATTTCCCTCTCAAATAGAGATACTATTTGGGATACCCCTCCCAGTCAACCCTGTGTCACTGCTTGGGTAAAGCAAAGTGTAGGGCATATTGGCAGGACCATGTCGGTTTTTGAGTTTCACATCATTGTTGTCTCTTTCAATTCTTTTCTCAATTTCTTTTATACTCTCTTTGAATCTCTTGAACGCCTCTACGGGCTCTATATCTAATATCCAATCAGATATGTTCTCAGCTTGTCCTAGGTATTCCTCAGTAGAAGAATGCTTGGATAGGATAGCTAACACCGCAATGACATTAATCGCTTGGGTCTTAGAATTAATGGTTCTCAAGAAAGCTTTCTCTGGATCTCTCTTAAGCTCTTCATAGTCAGAATTACCCTTTCGAGGCATGTAACGCCTAGTAATTGTAGGACGGTTAAGGATATAACCCCCATATGCGTATTGTCCAAAATTAACAGCTGCATGAAGCCCTGAAGCAATCCATATCAAAATAGTACAGGATTCGATCAACTCTTCACGATTTCTCATTCTGGGCCACCTTTGATCATCTTTCTTATCCCCATGACCAACCTCAACGAGTTCCTTCCACCAAGCTTGAAGTTCGCTGTCCTGTTGAACAGTGTCATCTGACTCATAATAGAAGAGGCAGTAGTCTTTGACCCATTTCTGGATCGCAAACCATATATCTAGTCCATCAACAGCGTAGGGGTAGTCCTTGATCACAAGACTAAGTCCAGGAGAAGTTGAATCCTTAGTTTTAGTTGCCATTCCCCTATATCAAGCAATAACATAGCATACATAATCATCAAAATTACACACACATATCTAGATCACAAGACTATGATACTACTATCAACTATCTTTAATATAAGATATAGCTATCTTTTTTTAGGAGATGAAAGAAGTAAATTAACTGATATATTTATCATTTCTTATCCAAAGTAATCTTCCTGTCGCATAAAGTAATGTATAATCCAATTATACATATAAGTATTTTATAACACATGGTAGAATTAAACAATTTATTTAGTTTTTTTAATCCATAAAGAAGGCAGTTGGCAAAAAAGTATATAGAATCAAAAAGTAGTGTTTTTTTACAAAGAAAAAAAAAATCTTTTTTAAGGTGATATTTACCTCTTAATAAGATCAATTGGCAGCGCTTGATCTGTAAAAACCCAATTCTGGTAAGCCTCGGATGAAATCTGCATAGCATATTTTCCTGGCAAAAATGTTGACTCTATAATGCCATTTGCATTGATGAGTGATTTTCGAGCAAGTGAATTTATCTTCATAGTATCACGTAGGTGTGGAGCTATAAGTTTGTAAACAGGATGAATCACGCTAAGCTGTCGATTTGTTGCAATGACGAAAGGCTCAACCACAGCATGAGTCTTTAACCTGTGGAAAATATTGATATCACCTATGGAAATTAAAGGAGAAAACATGCTATAATACTGGGAAAAAATATATAATTACCAATGGCTAATTAGTTCATGATAATTGGAGTCATTCGCCACAACGTAGGCTTTAGCCAACATCCAAATCCATTTCTCCAAGCCTTGTTCAGCAGGCAAGTAGACTTCAGGAGTCCCATTAGAATGATCCTCTTGGGGCAAACGTAATTCAATCGCCAGTGGTTTTAAAGTGCCATCACTTTTCAAGAATAGAATTGTTCTAGTAGCGTAAGTTCTAGTGTGAACTTTGGAACTAATATCAGTGGCTGCAGTCGTGTTCATAAGCCTCAAATATGGAATGAAGTCGTCATAATAGTCCAGAATAAATAATTTCTTCTCCTTGATTGCCTGATGAACCAAAGGCAGAAAAAATGTTCTCAATATAGGAAATCAGTTGAATGGAGAACAAGCTTTTAGATTACATTACCTGCTGTACAGATGGCCCTTCTAGGTTTTTCTGGATATCATCTTCACTTATTTTGCAGATAGTACCATCTACCTTGCTTTTAATAGGCCAATCCTGCAAAGAAACGGATATACACCCAAGAAATAGAAGTCTCCATTGCGAACTTTCCCTCGCAAAGTTGTAATAATCATGATTCTTGACATATAATTGCACAAATTTCACTTTAAAGTAAATATTTATTATTAGTAAAAACTCCATTTTCTTTCAATTTATGCCATCTTTTCGCTTGCTTGCATATGGACGGTACCATCGAAGTATTGACTACAAATAATTAGGCATACCAGGAGACAGCTAATTTTGACAGGATGTACTCCAGCAAGCATCTCCCTTGCGAATTCTTCATCTTTCATCCATGCGTTTTTATCATCTGCAAATTAAAGATCCATTTAATGACTTTTTTAGAACCGTTGAAACGATCCATATATATATATATATATCTATGTGTGTGTGTGTGTGTGATACTTGTAAGAAACACTCATTTTAATAATTTCCCAATTCTCATTATGCAGATGATCCAGATTTCTAAATGTTCGAAATGATACAAACTTTTTCACACACACATATATATGGCATACCTGTAATCACCTGAGGCTTTGGAAATCTGAGAAATTCGTCTCCGTCATTTCGGAAAAGTTCCTTTAATTTTTGGAGAGGCATAAGCCTACTTACATTCTCAAGTAAATCCCTTGGCAGCTTAAATCCACCTTCGTAAAGACGAAGAACTTCATCAAAGCTACCAAACTCTTCAGAAAGACAAGCTTTCAAATTATGTTTAATAGTCTTAATCGCAGATTTTAATTCAAAAATAACGAAGTCTGCACTCTTCAATGGAGAAAATTCTTCGTCTCTTGGAACGTAACTTGAGCTCAAAGAGTTCACTCTGCTCTCATATTCTGGATCAGTAAAATGAAATAGTAGTAAAATAATAGGTCAATCATAATTAAGAATGGCGAATCTATAACAAGCGCGTGAGAATCATTCACGATTATTTGGAAAGCTAGGGTACTAGAATTGACAGGCTACAAAGAACAAAATTCCTCTCAGTATTGAAGACTCATAGATAATCATTGGCTATTAAATAATGTTTATTCTGTGTTAATTAAAAATTATAAGGCGGCGTTTGGAAACAATTTTTAGTACTTCTACGCTTTACGAGACGAAATTAGTTTACATATGTACCTTATGCAGAAAAATAACTTCAAAGAAATGAAACCAAACAAGTAACAATTCTAGAAACCTAACCTGACTGTACTACGGATCTTCCAGTTCGTCCTCTACGAGGGTAAGGATATTTAACTTCCCCTCCAGTGGCTCCTCCAAGAATCGGACGGTCATGCTCTCTCGGATTGTTCAAGTCATTGTAAGTGGCATAATCATATACCCTGTCTCGTTCTTGAAGCTCCCTATTTCCAATACCATCGCCTCTCAATTTCAACAATTCTTCCTCTCTGTACCTTCGAAGTGGTTCTGGTGTTCTATCCGGAAGATACGTCTGCAAACTTAGTTTCTTGTCAGATATATTTTAGCAGATCAATATATAAATATGAGCAGTCTACTTCAATTATGCTCAATTTAATTAAGTGGAACCAGGATTACCTTGTTGCGAAAGAAAATGCGACCATCTTCGCATCTATTTGTACGGTAAACCCAAGAGTTGCAAGGGAAATGGATTTCACTTTCACTGATGAGTGGAACATTTTTCAGCGTCAAACTTATAAGGAAGAACTCATTGGGATGCTTATTCTTAATCAGAAATGCTGCTGGAATCCCGAATTCTTCTTCCCATTTAAACTTTACTTTGAATTCGTGTTTTTCAGCTGTGAGACGTGGGGATTCTGTAATCCAGTGTTTCAGATATGCAGGCTTTCCTATTTTCTCTTTGGCTCCCCTTTCTGCAAAAATACAACTTTTTGAATCATTATCAAGCTTCATATTGAATATATTGATGAAGGGAAAACGAAAAAATTTTGCTTGGATGAAGAGAAAATGGGAGATGAGGAAAGAAAATGGAGGGAAAATGATTTTTGGATGAACAAGAGAAAACCGGATATGTAAAAATGACTAAATTCGTAATAATAATGGTAAGTGTTTGTAATTTTTGAGTCCAGGAAGTCTGTGTTGTGGCTTATAGGTTAAAAAGCTCTCCCATCTAATAAGCGCCCGGATCCCAGGAGTGAATAGAAATTGGATCTACGTTGGATCTCACCTAAATCTCCCCATCCATCCTCTTGAAGAGAAGTTTAGTTTCTAACCCCGGTTCAAGCAGAAGTTTTCAATCCTGCTTCCATTGTGAGACAAGGGATAGATAAATAGACACATCCCATTGCACTGATCAGGGGGCACTCGTAGTGACTGAGGAGGGTCGAAGACCAAGAAGTGAGTCATTTATCAGCCAAGCATTCTAACCTTGCTATGGCTAGATCCAATCTCTTAATATGCTAGTCTTTGAGCAAGAGCATCCGATGACCTTAATTAAAAAGGGCTACTCACTTGTAAAGTATGATAGTGTAGAGCCAAATATCTCTACAAGTCTTTTTTAAATATGAGATCGGCAAGTTCAACCCTCTACATCAAGGTATGATGGGTGCTGGTTGTGTAAGTTCGTTTCGGTGGATAAAGGATAATAAAGAATGATAGGTGCGTAAGGTCCTTCTGTTGAACCGAGAAAGGAAAGAGATGTGAAAGAACTAACCTTTGCCAGATTTGGAATCACGGATCAACTGGATAGACACGCGCCGGCGTAGAAACTCAGCAAGACTATCCGACAGAGCCCCCCCAACGTCGGTGAAGTCCAATTTGTTTTTCTTCTTCGCTAACACCACACTCCCTTGGATCTTTTTCCCCTTTTTGGTGCGTAAAAGACCTGCAGGCGACATCTTTAACAACCTTGTCCAAGTTAGTGACTCTCCAACACACCGGAAAACCAAACGATTTAAACTGAAGAAGATTGACACAGAATAATCACACAGCAAGCAAGTGACTGGCTTGGGGAAGAAACAAAGAATGCATGAGTAGAACAAATGTTGGGAAGGGATTGGTTTGAAGAGTACGTTTAGTGTGGGCTGTAAGTTAAAGGATGGAAAGTGGATGCGTTTTAAGAGTATGCGTTGACGGGTGAAGGAGGAAGGAGTCGGGGTTTGTTGACTTTTGAGGCATACTACTGGGAGACTCACAAAGGCTGGCAAGGGCAAACGTCAAAGGTAGAGCTTGCAAAAGTTGAAACGTTGGCTCCCTCTGATTTTTGATTCATTTGTCGAGTTCTGCAATGACGTCCACGTCCATCTCGCTTCTTCATTACTGTAATTTTCCACATCACTCCATGGTCCCCATTCCCCAATTAATTTCGAGGATGCTGCCAACATTTGATTACCAGGTTAAAACCCATACGGACACTCCTATTGCATCATCTCAGGCTAAATACAATAAAATTTATTAGTATTATATTACATCAAGATAAAGTACCAACTTTAAAATAAAGCTAGAGAGAAAATAGAAAATGAAAGAAGAAAAAAAACTATCCCTGCGTTTGCCATCCTTGATTGCTCATCATCTAGCCTGTTTGGGTATCACGTTGGAGCGTTGATTCAGTCATAACGCTCGTTTGCCATATGATGGATGTTTGGCAACGCCTCAAGGCAAACGGGAAAAGCTCCTCTTGAGCAGAAGCAAGAATTCAATGCGTTGGGTGCCGGCGAAGCTGATTAACCTTTAGAGTGCAATAATTGATGGATCAAACAACATTAAATTCCTGTTCAAAAAAAAAATACAGCATTACCAATAGAGATAAAATTATATAGACTTTACGATCTAATTAATTATATAATATTATTATTAGTTAGACAATTTTACTTTTTAATGGTATGTAATATAAATATATTTTTCTTTATTCAAATTTTTTATGATTTTATTTTTTTCTAATTTTATCACAATATATAAAATAATATATATTAATGATTTTCATGCCTTTTTAAGTAATTTTTTCATCAAAAGTTACTTCTCCAGTATTTATCTAAATATAAATGCATTTTGAATTCAATATTTATCTAAACATAAATACATTCTGCCAAAATGCATTTTGGACAAAAGTCTTTTTCCAAAAAGCATTTTGACCAAAAGTCATTCTCTCAACGATATTCCAAACGGGCATTGGATTTGAGACATTAAAATCAAAATCTCGCTGCCTTTCTAAATGTAGGATATGTTTATCTAATTTGATTATATTAAACATATTAATTAAGTTAGTCAATATTATCTATACTTTTTAATATAAAAGTCAGTTAATTTTTTAGAGATTAAAAAAGGTTAATAACTTACTTAAGTATAATATGCATTATGAAATACTTATGGGTGTCGGTAGATTATATATCTATTTACAACTCTAATAAATTATTTTGAAGAAACATTATAAATACATCAGTTAAATAGTTTATTTAATCTCTCTAAAAAACAAGGAACGAAACCAGATTGAAATCGGTGAATCAGTCATGGTTCTATCCGGATCAAAGGTTAAAGCAGGAGGTGGGTTGACCTGAACTAACCCAGTCAACCTGCTGACCTGGACGGTAGATCGGGTTATATTTTTTTTATTAGAAATCCTAAAAATGTGGTCATTCTAAGTTTTAATAAAAAAAAAATACAAACTATAATATCATGAGGTATTGTCCCTGTTTAGCCGCCCGTAAGTACATGGTTTTGTCCTTTTGGGATCCCCGACTACATATATAGCCTTCACTTTTGAACGAGTCTAACCGATGTGAGACTTGAGCACACCCTACCTATTGCATCTCCTTTCCCCCTTCACCCACTCCGGGGTTTTTCAGGGTGTTAGGTCCCTAACAGTGCTTGGGGTTACACTTTCCCCACCAATGGAAAGAGCTGTCCTCGGCTCTAATACCATATTGTAACATCCTGAGATATTGTCTTTGTTTAGTCGTCTGTAAGCACATGATTTTGTCTTTTTGGGATTCCATAGCCACTCAAAAGACACCTCGGATGTCAAAGGCTACACCCCGACTACACATATGACCTTCACTTTTGAATGAGTCTAACCGATGTGGGATTTGAGCGCACCCTGCCTACTGTGTCTCCCTTCCCCCTTCACCCACTCCGGAATCTCTCAGGGTGTTAAGTCCCTGGCAGTGCCTGGTGTTACACAAGCACTGGCCTCCTTCAAACCGCTGGCCTATGCTCGCTCGCCACTTCGCCTCTCCTTCAAACGCTGCTGCCACTGTCTCTCTCAGAGTCCATCAAACTTTGACCACTCTCGCCTTGCCTTGCTGTCCTTCCTCCTCCTTGCCTCCTTCAAGCTTCAACCTTCCTCTACTTCTCTCTCTCTCTCTCTCTCTCTCTCTCTCTGTGAGTCCAGCCTCCATGCCCAGCCAGCTACCAGTCCAGAAGAGCTGCGAGTATTTTTTGAGGAGCATTAATGAGCAGTGAGAGACTGGGATTCCACTAGCGGGGCAAGTGAGATACAGGAATGAGAGAGAAAGCAGAGGATAATGTGGCTGTATTATGATGGACAAAGGGAAAAAGTGCGGGAGATGAGGGAGAATGAGAAAGCCGGCTGTTCTACTTCTCGAGGAGTTGGACTGTGTTTTTCTGATCGAATTTGAGAAGGGAGCCTCTCTTTCGAGTGTAAAATTCCACTTTACTGTCATTGCGAGTTTTGGGGAAATTTAATGCACACACCAGTGGAATTTAATACACGCACCAATTTACTGTCATTGCAAGTACCATTACCATTTTCCTGCCCAATATGCTTTTTGAATTTTGTATACCTATGCCCTCAATTCAATCTCTTTTCTTTCGTTTAAAAATTTAACCAGTTTTTTTTTTACTTTTCATTAATTATATATATATGAATTATTCTTGTGAATCTAATAATACTTTTGACTATCAATTATTATTAATTACAGTAATTAAAGGATTGTAACTTGCATATTTTGAAATTAAAAATTATCAAAATTTTTGTATTTTAATATTGTCAATTAAATATTATTCTTTTATTATAATAGGTTTGACCCTTAATTGAACCCGATATAACTTATTAACTCTTAAATCACTACTTCAACCGGTTCATTGTCCGGTTCTATTTTTTGAACCTTACTTAAAAAAGTTAGTTGGCTCTTATATTAAAGATTAAAGGTAGTATAACATGTATTTTTTTTTCATAAAACATTCTAGTCATCTTTCTTAATTTACTCCCTTTTTTCTTACTTGATCATTATTGAATGAGAATTAATAGAGGTAATTTGGGAAAAACTGATAAAAATTGGAAATAGAGACCATATTTTGAACTAAAGTCAACTTCTTAATTAGGTCATATATTAAGAATTAAGAGTGGGAGGATTATTATATTTCATAGTCAATGTTATATCGAAATACTATCGCAACAATCATAGTGTTGCTTTCTGGAAATAAAAAAAATTAAGTAATTAATTTATCAATCAATTAATTAATTTTACATTGAGATGGGGATTAGCAAGGCCACGACCTCTCAAGCTTTATATATCCGCATTCATATTCAATTATAGATGTTAATATTCCTGTTCCAAGATTTATGAAAATTTCACATCGCTCTAAAGTATAAGGATTGGTCATTTATTATAAGTCACTTATAATTTTTTACCAACCACTTATAATTACTTCATAATAATTAAGAAAAAAGTTTGTATCATTAAAATATTAAAAAATTATTGCTATTTTCTAATATTACCTTTCAATTGAAATCAGTGTATCTTAATTACTTTTAATTTTTCTTACATGACATATTTCTATAACACACCCACTCTCTGCAAAATTACTTACATTTAGGACCATAAAAACTTTCTAGAAGGTGCTTTTTATTCAAGTGATATATACAAAGAGAGTAATGCACATGATCTATTCAAATCTTATTCAATTTATTTTTGTTATATACGAAGCATAATTTTAAAATATAAATTTTTTCTTTGACTCGATAGTTGAAAGTCTTCTTTTTTTGGGACCATAAAAACTTCCTAGAAGGTGCTTTTTATTCAAGTGATATATAAAAAGAGAATAATACACATGATCCATTCAAATCTTATTCAATTTATTTTTGTTATATACGAAGCATAATTTTAAAATATAAATTTTTTCTTTGACTCGGTAATTGAAAGTCTTCTTTTTTTTTTTAGGAACATAAAAACTTTCTAAAGGTGCTTTTTATTCAAGTGATATATAAAAAGAGAATAATGCACACGATCCATTCAAATCTTATTCTATTTATTTTTGTGATATACAAAGCATAATTTTAAAATATAATTTTTTTTCTTTGACTCGGTAATTAAAAGTCTTCTTCTTTTTTTTAGGACCATAAAACCTTTCTAGAAGGTGCTTTTTAGTCAAGTGATACATAAAAAGAGAATAATGCACATGATCCATTCAAATCTTATTCTATTTATTTTTGTGATATATGAAGCATAATTTTAAAATATAAATTTTTTCTTTGACTCGGTAACTGAAAGTCTTTTTCTGTCTTTTTTAGGACCATAAAACCTTTCTAGAAAGTGCTTTTTATTCAAGTGATATATAAATTTTTTCTTTGACTCACTAATTCAAAGTATTCTTTTTCCCACTCTAAAGGTGAACGTTCATTGGCGAAATTTATTGAAAATACCATAGAATAGGACTAACATTTAAAAATTGATGTGATGGCACAAAAAACATTTAAAAAATATCATCAATTTTAATTTTTTTTAGAAACCGTGTTTACATTTTGTGGTTACTACAACATTTTATTTCACATCGATGTATTTGATTTGGCAAGCCATTGGATTTAATTAGTGAGGATTCCAACTTCAAATTGAGCATGTTCATACGTGCCCAGCATGAAAATTGGAAAATGACTGCTTAGAATTCAGAGCAATAGGCATCACATCACAAATTCACAAGTTAATATTAAATGTCATCGGTTCCTTCTCACACAAACGAATGATTTCATTTCATTAAGCTTCCATTTGGAACATTACGACTTAATTATGAAGCGTTTTTTTATCAAGTTTAAGTAGTGATTTATTAATGGGATCATATTGTTATCAGTCAATTAGAACGAGTATTAGAAGGACATTCGTTCACTTACCTACAAGGAAAATAATCAGCAAAAATTGTCTATTTAAAACTACAATGACTTAAATTTAAGTTCTGATACTTTCTATATAAAAAATTCTACAGAGATTCAGTAATTTTTTTTTTTTGTATAAAAGGTTAAAAAAAATATATCATGTCTTTCTAGTCTGTAAAATTTTTGAGAGTTATGAATTATATATATTGCACATTTTGATAATCTAATTTAACAATGTTCTCTTAAGCTGTAATAAATTTGTAACAGTATTTTATATTTACATTTAATTATATTTAAATCATAAAAAAATAAATATTTATAGAAAGCGATGCCTTTGAAGCTTATCCTAAGGTTCGCATGGTCACGTGGTCCCTTTTTTGTCGCAAGTCCCCTCCAACTTGTTAGATTTTTTATTTTGGGCTACGGTTGGCAGTTAAGCCAATATTAAATTATTAATATTATCATTGATTATGAAATACTCCTAGTATCGTATGGACTATTACTTGTTCCTTCAATTCAAAATATAAATTAAAATAATTAATAATATAATTTAAAAATTTTAAAGGAGATAAATATGTAAAAAAAAAATCTAACTTAGTTTCCTAAAATACTCATGTTATGGAGAGGGGGAGTAAGAGAAAGAATTAGTGAAAAAAGAGACAAGAAAAACATATAATTTTTTTATACAAGAAAGACATATAATTAATTATGGGTAAAATTGAAAAAATGGTTAAATAATAAGATGAAATCAAACCTTAGCTTACATAAAAAAATTAGACCCCTCACAGACACAAACAATAAGCTTTTATTTTGATTCAAATGGAGCATATAAGAGAATTCTTTTTATAAATTTTATTTCTATTTATAAGAGAAACTAATAGCATATGTAAAAATGTTGTTATATCATCTTTTATTTCTGCCCCCTACAATAATTGTTTTAGTTCTTCATCCCCCCCCCCCCAAAAAAAATCTCCCCATTAATAATGATGTATTTGGAAAACAATATGTGCTTTTTTTTAACTTACTATCTATATCTCACTATCACTATCACTATCATGAGAGTTAATTAACTTTTTTTAAAGAGATCAAGAAATTTAATTAACTGATATATTTATCATTTTCTTTAAATTAATTTATTTGACTCATAAACTTATATTTAATGTAATAATGCATATAAATATTTCAAAATATATGTTTTTATTAAGTAATTTATATCCAAGGGACTGTGCTATTAGTGAAGAAGAAAAACTCTTGATTTCACTGACGTTGGGAGGTCTCTGTTTGATAATGCTAGTGAGTTTCTGGGCCAAGGCGTGTCTATTCTCTTGATCAGTGCTTCTAAATACGACCCAGGTTAGTTCTTTCACATTTCTTTCCATTCATATATCGTGTCATTTTAATCTTAATTTAAGTTTTATTTTAACAAAGAACTTGAACTATAAAATAGTATATCTTATATTCAGAATCCAAAATAGCATCGGGGTGTTGGGATAAACAGAAAAGAAGAGGGAAGAATGAGGTAGATGAGAAATAAAAGGAGGCAAAAAAGAAAATTAAGAAGGACAAAAAGTGGAAGAGAAAAAACAAAAGGAGGCATGAACCTCTTATTTTTATTCCTGCAAAATTTTTCTCATCAAAAAACGCATTTTCTTTTTCTTGTTCAACCAAACATAATGAGAGAAAACATTTTCTCTTTACTTTTTTTTTTCCCTTCTCTTCATCAAAACAAAGATTTCTTTTTTCATTTTTTTTCCTTTTTGGTTTTTGCTTGGAATATCATAGCTGCAACTTTCATTCCAAAGAAAGAAAAGGATGCAAGTATGTCAAGGATGCATGGTCATCACACACCAACTCTCTCATTGCCAGGTTGAGGTTGATAATAAAGCATTAAAGCTAAGTTTTAAGCTTATTTTGATAACTTACTATATGTGTTCTTAAAATTACTAGTTTCTTAGAGATGCACCTATAAACTTTTAATCGAATAAAACACATTCGCATCTTATATGTAACTCCTTCAAAATTAAAATGTATGTTATACAATGGGCCAAAAAAAAAAGTATGTTATATACAACCCAAACCCGCCTCCAGTTTTAGGACACACCTCCATCCTCCCCGGCCGTTAGTTATGATTAAATCAAAGCATATATTGATATTTTAATATGATCAAAATGTGCCTCCTAAAAATAAATATTACTTTACAATCATTTAAGCACTTATCTTGCTAAAAAATAATTTAATATATTTGTAAATTTTAGATATATTACTTAACAGTAGTTTAATCACTTATCATCTCAATTGTTTTGTTTAAAACGTTAGCTCACATATTTTAATAAAAATTAGGATCATTTTATCTCTTAAAGTATCAAAACCTATGGTTTGAAACTATAGGGACCAAAACTAAAATTAATTAGTTGCAAATTTCATTTGTTATTAGTAAAAACTTTGCTTTGAGCTACAATGGTTCATTATAAGTTATTAAAATATGTCAATTGAGCTGGGCGTATAATTAGTTTTTTTAATACGGTATAATGAGTTTCACTATAATTATATGAATATAATCCTATTGACAAATGAAAATTGAGAGTTAGATATATATATATATCTTTTAACATGTAAAATCAATTAAACACTCTCCAATATTTAATAATTATAGTATCAATATATACAATACGAAGGTTGTTGATAGATGGTTCAAAAACTTGTACTTTTCTAGAAAGGGGAGCCAAAGGGAAAATGGGAAAGCCTGCATATCTGGAAGGCTGGATTACTAAATCCCCAAATCTGGCAGCTGAGAAAATGGAATTCAAAGTACACTTTGAATGGGAAGAAGAAGTAGAGACTCCAGGAGCATTTATGATCAAGAATAAGCATCCCAATGAGTTCTTCCTCATACGTTTGACACTAAAAAATGTTCCACTCGTCGGTGAAAGTGAAATCCACTTCCCTTGCAACTCTTGGGTTTACCCCACAAATAGATACGAAGATGGTCGCATTTTCTTCCGCAACAAGGTTTCTAGTGCTCTTTGCAATGCCCTCAACCTCTCAAATGTTTCCACCGTTTTTCCTCGTGAACATTAGATTCTACATAAATATATAGTAACATTTTGATAGGTTATAGACTCAAAATGATGCAGATTTGAACATTTTTTGATTTTTAAAGAAAAATAGACTCTAGAATTATGCTTTTATTTATTTATTTGAACACAGAATTGTGAAAACTTCAAAATTACATACACTATTTTATACCCGTAAGCTAGATATCAAAATGTCACGTTGAATTTAAGGATGGTAAGAAATAAGAACAACACATATGGAATGTTAAGAAACTTTAAGGGGCATTAGAAGAGGCACATTAGAGGCAAATTGAGCATAAGTGAAGTAGATTTCTCACACACACACACACCCATTGATCTATTAAAATATAACTGACAAGAAACTAAGTTTGTGCAACATATTGCAGACGTATCTTCCAGATAAAACACCAAAACCACTACGAAGATATAGAGAGGAAGAATTATCCAAGTTGAGAGGGGATGTGATTGGAAATAGGGAGCTTCAAGAACGTGACAAGGTCTATGATTATGCCACTTATAATGATTTGACCAAACCAAGAAAGTGTCACCGTCCGATTCTTGGAGGAACCATTGAATATCCTTACCCTCGTAGAGGATGAACTGGAAGGTCGTTCGTAGAACAGTCAGGTTAGGTTTCTATTATTGACTTTCATTGAGATTTATCATTTTTAATTTTGGATCATAGGCAAATAACTGCTTTGATGATCTGAAAACAAATATGGCAATGAAACATCCTTTTGTATTTGCATGAACAACCTTTTTGCACTTGATCAGTCTGTCGCTTCTTTAGCAGAATGCAGTATAAAGAGAGGTTTCTCTGCACGACATAAAATACAAATTAAAGAGTTGTTTTCATATACCTCAAAGATGAAGGAAATATATTTTCAAAAACATATTATACTCCCTTATGGTGACAAAGACAGATAAATAAAACAGTATAAAATCATTGTTGATCTTTACAGTTTTATTGAATTTTGATTCTTTCCCTTATAGTTTCAAATCAATGGTTTTGGTTCCTTTATTTTCATAATCACTTCATTTGAGTTAAAGTATAAGGAGTAAAACTAGAATTCATTAAAAGTACCGAGATTTGTCGTTAATTTCAAACAAATCTTTATAAAACTATTGTGACTAAAACTAAAATTTGATCAAACTATAAGAACTAACAATGGTAATAGACTATGATTATCTCTGCGTCTTCAATGTTGAGAGGAATCTTGTTCAATGTTGCCTGACAATCATATCCTAGTACACTAGCTGGCCAAATAATGTTGAATGATTCTTATGTGCTAGTTACAAAATTCGCCATTCTTATGATTATGTTGAACTGTTACTATATCTTTTGCTGGTCCAGATTACGAGAGCAGAGTGCACTTTTGGAGCACTATTTACGTTCCAAGAGATGAAGAATTTTCTCCATTGAAGAATTCAAACTTTGTTTCTTTTGGATTCATGTCCGTAACGAAGATTCTTAGATCTGCTTTGAAACCTAGTCTTTCTGAAGAGTTTGATAGTTTTAAAAAAGTTCTTGATCTCTACGAAGGTGGAGTTAAGCTGCCAAAGCCTTCACTTATGGCCTTAAGTAGGTATATTCCAATGCAAAAATTTAAGGAAGTTTTCCGAATGGATGAAGAAGAGTTGCTCAGATTTAAAAAGCCTCAGGTGATTGAAGGTATGCCACACACACACACACATGAAAAAATCTGTATCATTTCAAGCATTGAGAATTCTGGATCATATACAAAATGGGAATTGAAAAATGACTAAAATAAGTGTCTAAGAGGATCATCATCCTTTAAATACACTACCCAGGTGAATCACTGAAAATTAGTATTGTGTAAAAAGAAAATGATTGACGAGTTTATGTTACAATTTTCTTGCAACAACTCCTTCGATTTTTAATATAAGAGTTAAGTAACTACTTTGTAGATGTTAAGAAAATTAATTAAGATAGTTGATTGTAACAAATATATGCTAGTTTCCCTAAAATACTTTTTTTTTAAAATCATGGGTATTATTGTAGCTACCCCTTGATAGAAACTTCCAACAATATGTGAAATAACTATGGATATATTAGGGAAAATATAAATTTAGAAGACAAAATGAATTGAAATATGTATTTAGACTCAAAGTGAACGCTCTATCGAGCTCATATATTCATGACAGTAGGTAGCATCATGCAATACATAGACCATTTCAAGAGAGATGCTAAATATTATTAAACGGAGTGTTTGCAGATAATAAATATGCATTAATGAAAGATGAAGAATTCGCAAGAGAGATGCTTGCTGGAGAAAATCCTGTCAAAATTTGCCGACTCCAAGTATGCCTAATTATTTGTAGTCAATACTTAGATGGTACAAATATGCAAAACAAGTGAAGATGATATATATTGAGCTTTTACAGATGATAAAAATTTGACTTTAATGTCAAATGCAAGGAAATATTTAAGGTTTACAGAGGATAATTCGATTTTTACTTTGCAGGATTGGCCTATTACAAGCATGGTAGATGCTACTATCTGCAAGATAACTGAAGATGATATCCAAAAAAACCTAGAAGGGCTATCTGTACAACAAGTAATCTAATCTAAAACCTCCTGCTTCATTCAACTGATTTCCTATACATGGTCTCTATATTAAGGACATTTCTTTTTCTGAACTTGGTTCATCAGGCAATAGACGAGAAGAAATTATTTATTCTGGATTATTATGACGACTTCATTCCATTTTTGAGGCCTATAAACACAACTGCTGCTGATGATATTAGTTCCAAGGTTCACCCTAGAACGTATGCTACTAGAACAATTATTTTCTTGAAGAATGATGGCACCTTAAAACCACTGGCGATTGAATTAAGATTACCCCAAGAGTTGATCGAATCTTGTATGATTTTGATATGGATTGCTTCAGGGCTTGCAGCTGTTAATTTTGGACAATACCCATTTGGGAGTTGCATCCTTAGCTGTCCTGCTATTACTAGGCGTTACATGCCTCGAAAGGGTACTTCTGAGTATGAAGAGCTTAAGACCAAGCTAGAGAAAGCTTTCTTAAAAACCATTAATTCCAATGACCAAGCAATTAATGTCACCGCGGTGTTAGCTATCATGTCCAGGCATTCTTCTACTAAGGAATACCTAGGACAAGCTGAGGAGATATCTGATTGGATATCAGACAAAGTGCCCATAGAGGCATCCAAGAGATTCAAAGAGAGTATAAAAGAAATTGAGAAAAGAATTAAAAGAACAACAATGATGTGAAACTCAAAAACCGACATGGTCCTGCTAATATGCCTTACACTTTGGTTTACCCCAAAAGTGACAGAGGGCTGACTGGGAGGGGTATCCTATATAGTGTCTCTATCTGAGAGGGTAATTTCATGAACCGAGAGACAATTTAAGAGGAATGGGCCAGGGGCTTCATCAATTAGCTAGGATTTAGGTAGAAGTGTGAAATTTCTTGTCTAATTGTTCTTCTGTTCTGCTGGTTTGTTTCCTTCTGCTGCTGAACTTCTTAGATTGTATAGCCAATGGCTGTCTAATGATTATTAAATCTACATATTCATCATTAGTCTTCTTGACTATTGTTCGTTGTCCTGTTGACTAGTTACATGGTGATCTTGACTGGCGAGCGAAATTCTTTAGTATCAAGAATATTTATCCCTTCCTTCTGTTCACAATCAATCGTCTGACCGTGAAAAATAAAATAAGATAATTAATACTTTTGTTTCAATCCACCCCAATGTGGAGTGATGCAAAATAGCATGATATATAAAAGAACAATCCATCTCGGATCTCTATTCAAAACAAACTGCTAGAATGTTTCATGAACCATGTTGATGATTAATAGTCAATGGCGTAGGATGCTGATGTGATATCTGTTATGATCTCGAAGGAAATAAGCCACAGGATATATATATATATATATATGTATGTATGTATGTGCATATTGAATACTTGTGAATGTTGGATCACAAATTCAATATATCCAGAATAACAAGAACATAGTCATTAATAGTGAAAGAAATAACAGAAATGTCCAGAAGGCTACAGAAAATGAGAGGTAGACCCAGATTAGCAGAGAGAATTCAGAGGGAGGTCAGAGAGTACAATCACATGATCCACACCTTTTCCTGATGCCACCATCCTCATAATAAAACCGTATTTTACTACTTTATGGTGAATTGGGCCTCGTTATTTTCTTGGCCCGTTCCTTCCCAACATATCAATATCTTGTGTCATGACAATATCAGATGCTTATACTTTGTTCGATCAAACAAGAAGACCATGTCTTTGTTCGAAACATGGTACTGCAAGGAGGACAATTCCAAGGTCATAAGGAAAAAGAAGTGCTTCGAAATCGTAGTACATGGCATAACGAGGCAGTTGGAAGTTTAGAGTAGTTGGGTTAGGTTCACGGACACTCTTACTTCAGTGGGTTTTGACAGAATAATAAGGACTTTAGGGCAGTCACCACCGCACATGCCAACTGTTGCCGGAGCATCACCGGGAATTTGAACAATACTGTTGAGTGGTCGAATCACCATGAATGTATAGCGAGTCGTGGAATTAACTAGTTATATGCCAAGGAAGAGGAAGTGTGTGTGTGGGTGGATAGAGAGAGAGAGAGAGAGAGAGAGAGAGAGAGAGTTCCGTTGAATATGCTTGTTGTTTAGAGGAACAAGCATGGTGAAACAGAGGTTTGTGTTTTCCGGCGTTATTATTTTTTATTGTGGGTATTTAAAAAATCCGTACAAAAATGTATTAGAAATGTGTGCTAAAATTTATCTGGTAAATCGTATATACTCTAATATGAATTATTACTTTGCATAATTTCTATTATCATCATTATCAATATAAATCCCTTTTTAATATTTTACGCCTCTTTAAAATATTGGATGCACTTTGTGCCTCTGAGTATACATATGCCCTTTCTTAATTGTCAGTTTTTCAATTACCCAAATTCCTATTATCAATAATGGCATTGAATGTGCTAGTGAGAATGGTAAATTAAACATGAAAGCAAGATTTTGATATTTTTCACCCCTCTTTTTTTTAATCTCATTTTCAGATAAAAAGAATGTCACTGAGTATTATTGTATTTTATTGCAAAAATATATATTTTAATTAAGAAGTTCTATCATATTTTCATAATATACCAAACACATTTTTAGCATTATTTTCGTTTCCATATCTACATTCATTTCTAATTATAATGTTAAGGCCTGTTATTCTTTATTTTAGTTAAAGTGCATTTGCTATTACTAGCTATTACCGTGGCACTAAACCTTGTTATTTTAGTACGCATTGGACGTCTTTCTGTTTGCATTGAATTTCTAGAAGAACTCGGGCCACTTGACCCTAACCATCCTCCATTTTCAATTCTGACTAATACAAGATCGTTAAAGAGTTCTTGTCTAGAATCAGTAAGGCCCAACTATTATTAGGCCCAGGTTGTTATTCTTTCATTTCTTTTTTTTCCTTCCCAATTCTTTTGCCACATTTATATAAGGAGAAAACAACTAAAATAAAAAGAAATTCAAAATTGCCAACAAATGTTGGCTAGTTAGTTAGAAATTGACTCACAGTACATGAAATCGTTAGTTCGAATCCAACTGCTGATTTGATAACATTGTTGGTGGGTAATAATTTGTAAGTACCTCTGTAAACACTCTCTAAACGTAGAAGTATACTATAGCCCTAAAGAGCATTTATAATTCAACTCATCTAAACTTTTTTCACCAAAAAAATTAAAATTATTTTCTTAAGAATAAAAAAAAATTCATTATATTCCTCCGAATAAATGCTAAGTTTGCAGTCTTCAATTAAACATATCACAATTTTCAATAATCACAGGTACACTTGAAAAATATACAATTATAAGGGAGTGAATATATGTATCTGAAATTTCAATTTTTTACTCTATAAATATATAAACAATGATAATACATTAATACTCCCCCGTGTCGTTTTTGCACACTTTAAATAATTGAATTCTGTGGGATTAAAAATTTGGTTAAAGTTAATGAAAGCCATAAAATCTAACTTACTTTTTGAAAATGAGCAATGTGAGTGGATGGAAAAAGATGGGAGAAAATGCACAAAAATATACTAGAGATATATGTAATTAATTAAAAGTAAATTAAAAAAACACGTTAAAGGTCCAAACAAACCTAAAACAAGGACGAGACCCATTTAAATATTCAAAACTTATAAAAAGGGTTAGAGGGTATTTTTTTTTACAAAAATTTGTTCATAGAATTGAAAAACAAAACAATTTAACTGAAGATGGCAAAAGACTAATCACTGGTCGTAGGGAGGGGGGGGCAGAGACGCTTTCAAAGAATGATAAGCTGAAGGGACTATTTGGCTTGGGGATTTGTTAGGAAATGTGGGAGGAAAAATTTTCTAGGAGTTGAATTTAATTATCATAAAAAAATCTATTTAAAAAGTAGGGTTATAAAATTTAATTAAAAAATAAAAAAGACTTGGATTTGTGATACTAAAATCCAAGTCTTGTAATATTTCTCCTCCAAATCATATTGTTCCAGTGTCGCTATTCTAGTTAAATATCACTTTTCTCGTCAGCAAAAAAAAATAAATAAATAAATAATCATCATCATCATCATCATCACTTTTCTCCAACATGAGGTCCAAATAATTTCAGTGTTGCTATTTCTCTCACATGATATATATACCGTTCAATAAAATTAAAGGTGATCAAGTTCTTCAACACATTGCCAATCTTGAAAAGCAGAAACATTTGACTAACCAATTTATTTTTAAGCTTAATATTTCATTGATTAGAAAATTAATTTCTGCATCATCCACTATGGCCTTTACCAACTTTTAATTTCCTTATAGCCATAGAATTGCAGAGCAACAACTCTTTCCCAATATCGAAATCAATGACATCAAAACTAATCTCTCTTAGAGAATGAGCTAGGCTAGGCCCACTACTATCAAATTATCAAAATACTTCAAATCCTATTCAGGAGATGATAGCATGGCATTATCGATCTTATATTCATATATATAACTGAGTGCAAACCACACTGCCGTAAAAAAGATTAAGATAGAATGATGCTTCGCAGAACCCCATTCATTAATTCAAGCAAACCAACAAGTTATGTGTTCATCACTAAATAAGAACTAAACAAATAGATAAATACTACCTCTGGTATTTCATATAAACCTGACTTTTTTTGAAGAGATTAAGAAAGTTATATAAATTGATGTATTCATCATTTTCTCCAAACTCATTTTATATATACATAAGTATTTTAGAATATATAATCTAAAGTATTTTATTTAATTTACTTAATCTCAAAAAAACAAATCAACTGAGGTTTATAATCCGCGTAGATTAGTACCTGAATGCGTAATAAGCCAAATGAACTCCAAGGGCTGGTAGAAAATCTGGTTTGGAGGGTCAATTAGAGAGAAGATACTAGGGAGACGGCCATTGTGATTCTCTCCTTCTACAAGAGCTCTCTTTATTTCCGTCTTGGAGCGTTCTTTTTCTCGAAAAAAGGGAAATTATATAAATGGTTAAAAGTAATTAATTAAAACAAAATGGACAGTGCACATGTAATTTTAAGAAAATATATGTTGTGTTCCTTTTCATCTGCCTTCATTTCTTGCCGCGCATTTCATCTCTCTCTCTCTCTCTCTCTCTCTCTCTCTCTCTCTCTTTTATTTTTATAATTCAGTTCTTCTCCCATATTAACAAGTCATCGGAGATGGGATCTTTCACTTCTTCCTCCCCATATTACCTATTCTTCTCCCAGATTGAAAGTCCAATCTTCCTAACCCTCTTGAACGTTTTAAACTCTGTGAAACCAGCCGCCCTTCTTTCCGGTCAACAGCTGAACCGGCTTTCAGAATATTGAGTTGAGTGATTTGTATTGTTGACCAATATTTCATAGTCAATGTCATCTAAAAAAGGTACTACTTGGGTTATTTTCAATATATTTCAGCCAAATAAAAATAAAACTTAAAACTCATTCACGCACCGTTAAAATTTAGTAACTTTCTAACTTTACATCTATTTTAATATAAACTATACTCATGAGTGTAAAACTTACACACAATAAATAAAGGTAAAACTGTATATAAGATCCTTCTAACTAAATTATACAATTTATGAAATTGGTTAAAATTAGTTAAAATAATAAATGTGTAAAAAATAATTTTGTTTAATATATCCTTATTTATAAAGGGAAAGTATGAGAGAGAATCAATAGTGACAAAAATGGATGAAAGAAAATGTATGAAAAAAAGGAGCAAATATAATATGATTAATAAAAATAAAACAGATGAAAATACATTTAATATTAAGACCAACACCTTGAGATAAATTCTTATAAAAAAGGTTGACGGGACTAAATAGGAACCGATGAGTTATTAAATACTAACCCTAGTTGCCTATTTGTTCTTGAACCTTGGGCCAAATAACTGATAACAAACGTGCTGCTTTTCTGGCAATAAACTGATAAGAAAGACTAGAAGTCGTTCATAATACATTAATTTAATTTTACATTCAGATTTATTGGGTTAATTTCGATTTTCGAACCTAGACCCAAACTAAAGATCCAACAAGTTGCAAGGGACTAATTAGCGACATGTGAACGCATGATTTCGGTTTAAATTCGTCAAAAAGGAACCACGTGGTCCTGCGAGAGTACGGTGTTACTTATTTGTTTAAATACATGCTAGTTGCCTTATCTGTAATTTAAAATCTAGTTAGGTAGAGTAAGAAAATTAAATAAATTAGTTGATTATAGTAAATGTGATCTAAGGGAGAGGACATTGATAAACACGAGAAACACAAAAAAGGAAGAAGAAGAGAATAACGTATTATATTTATGATTAAAATCATTTCAATTGGTTTTCTATATTTAAAACTGGAGGAGGATATTGTTAGCAAAAATTGGTGTCACTACTCAAAATTTCAGTACAAAATTCTTCACTTAAATTGTCGCAACGTCCATAGTCATGAGTAGAAAACCTATACACAAGAAATAAAGGGTAAAACCGTACATAAAGTCCTTCTCACTAAATTACACAAATTATGAAATCGGTTAAAATTATTTAAAAGTCATAAATATATAATAAAACGGAATTTTTTTTTCTATTAGACCCTTAGATAATATAATTAATAGAAATAAAATAGAAGTTTTAATGTTTAGTAAAGACAGGATAAGTTCTTATAAAAAAGGTTGAAGCAAACCGATGAGTTAAATACTATCCCTAGTTGCCTATCGTTCTTCAACCATGAGCCAATTAAGTAGTTGTCCTAACAACCGTGCTGCTTTCTGGCAATAATGGAAGACTTCGTTTTTTTTTTTCGCCAACTATAAAGAAAGACTTGAAGTCATTGATAATTAGCGACATGTTGATGTTGAGGAGCCAAACAAAAAATCCAACAAGTTGCACGGGAATAATTAGCGACATGTGAACGCATGTAGTTAAACAAATAAATAACACTTTGTCTCGCACGACCATTAAATATAGTTATCTTATCTGTAATTTAAAAAGCCAGTTAGCCAGACTAAAAAACATTAAATAAATTAGTTGATATAGCAAATGTGATCTAAGGGAGAGGGCATTGGTAAATATGAGAAACACAAAAGATATTAATGTATTATATTTATGATCAAAATCATCCCAACTGGTTTCTATATTTAAAACTGAAGGAGGATATTGTTAGCAAAAATCGGCGTCAACGCTCGAAATTTCATTATAAAATTCTTCACTTAAATTATTCCAACGACCACAGTGTTGCATTCTGGAAATAAAAACAAGTAAAAAACTAAGGCCATTCATAATATAATAATTAATTAATTAATTAATTTTACGTTGGGATTGGAATTATAGGGCTAACTTCGAACCGTATGTTGTTCAAAATAAAAAAAATCGAATAAGTTGCATGGGACTATGCCACGTGTGGGCGCTTTATTTGCTATCTATTATAAGGTCAAGACAAAGGTGTAATTTAATAAATATTACCTTTAATCCTTAATATAAGAGTATGTTAATTTTTTTAGGAAGATTAAAGAAGTTAAATATATTGCTTAATTAGCTAAATAAACAAAGTATAAGAACCAGTGGATGTATACACCAGCTAAATAAATATAAACAACATAAATCTTTGGTTTTTTTACCAAAATGCTATGAACAGTTATCTTAATTACCAAAATACTACACTCATAAAAAATTTTACTAATATATTACAGTCAAACTCATTCTTGAAGAGAACAAATTTAACTTTAGTTGAACTCATTCACGCCTTGAACGAGTTCAACAATTTTTTTAAAAAAAAAAACCTGCCAAAATTGGCAGCTTTTATTTTTTTTAATATAAAAAACCAAACTCGTTCACACTATTGATTTATTTTTAAAAACAAAACAAGATAAAGTTGAGCGTGTCAGGAGGGGAAGTACAATTTTTTTTTTAATAAAAAGATGCCAAACTCATTTTTGGCAAAATATATTTTTTTTAAACATGATTAAAAAAATAAAGTCATTAAACTTGTATATATTTTTACTGACCTAAATTCTGCTTTTCCCCTTTTGTAGCCTTGAATCTAGATAAAATCATATAAGATAGTGAAATTTTTTTAAAAGAACATGCCAACATATTTTTTTTTGAAAATAATTTTTGAAACTTTTCCAAATTTTATAAAAAGGAATTTATTTAAAAAAAGGGAGATATGAAAATTTATTTTCCTTAAAAAAACAATTAGCCACTTTTTTAATAATTTTTTTGTTTTCCATTTTTTTTATAATATTGGATAAAAAGGTAGACATGAAAAATGAACGGCAGTGCATTTACAATTTTTCCTCTCTCTTTTAAATTACAAAAGGCAAGTGAATAAATTTGAAATTAAAAAATCACTTTTGTTTTGATTTAATATCCCCTTCCTCTCTTATGAAGTCTTTAACAATATTATCACTTTTAAACAAGTTTCAATGTCCCCTTCCTCTCTCCTCTGTTCCTAATAATTGAAAATGAGATGATTACATAATAAATGTATAATCATGTTCAATGATTAGAATAAATGATATAAAGAAAATAAATAATTGAAGACTATTCATTAATAAAAAATAAATGCTTGATTTTTTTTGCTTAAAAAGTAATGGTAAGAAGAGATTCAATAACCTGACAAATAGTTATTCTCGGTACCACATCTTGTTCTTCTTCTCATACGTTGTGGTTGTTGCTACAAGTTACCCTCTTCATCAGGTTGAACTGCCTCATTTATTTGTGAGGTTATATTCAAATCAAACCAGGGAGAATCAACCAGGGAAACGGATTGTCTAGGAGCAGTACTTTCTTCATTTGATGGTCCACTATGGTCATAAGTGGAACAATGATATTCAGAAAAAAATTCATCCGGATTATAAAGCAACGAAATGAATGATGGCAAATTAGAAGAATCTAGCAAATTATAATCATGTTTTAAAAAAATATTTTACCAAAAACGAGTTTGGCATCTTTTTATTAAAAAAAATTGTACTTCCCCTCCTGACATGTTCATGTGAACAAGTTTGGTTGATTTATTTTTTTTTAAAAAAAAAACAAGATAAAGCTGAACATGTCAGGAGTGGAAGTACAATTTTTTTTAAAGAGTTTGGTTTTTTATATTAAAAAAATAAAAGCAGCCAGACCAACGAGTTTTGGCAGGTTTTTTTTGCAAAAAAAAAAAGAAAAATTGTTGAATGAGTTCAGCAAAAATCAAACTTGTTCTTTCCAAGAACGAATTTAACTGTAGTATATTGGTAAAAAATTTTATAAGTGTGGTATTTTAGTAATTAAAATTACTGTTCATAGCATTTTGGTAAAAAAGCCTTAATCTTTCTATGGAAAAACTTAATTACACTTTATTTAATCCCCATCTCACCCTAGCAACAGAAAAACTAGATCAATATTCTTTGGGTCTTATATAAGAAGGACAGGTGGAGCAATTCATAGTATTAAGTTAAATTCGGAAGTTTATTTCATTTTTAGACAAATTTAATGACTTAATCACATCTCCTTAATTTTAATGACGTGGTTAGAGATCCCTAATAAGGACCAGAGAGGCACTATAGTGCATGTCAAATTGAAATCTCAGAGGCTATTTGATCTATAATATATATATATATACAGAAAAATTGAAAAAATAATGCGTCCAGTCCCAGATCGCAGACCTAGTGGAAGTGTGAAGCAGCCATCGGCTGAGGGCCACTATCTACTTTATCTGGATTTGAACCATGATGATAAAGGAGACAATAGTGCACCCTTATATATTAATAATTTTTTGTTGTAAAAAAAATCAGTAAAAAAACATGCATTAACGGATTAAATATTTGAATACGCTGAATCATTTTCATGACTTTTCTTTTTCTTCAATATAGAAAAGCCACAATCTATATCGAGGAGTGTCATACTTACTAAAAGCCAAAAGCCATATGTGCAAAACTAACTATTAATAATTGTGATATACGCGTTTGTGTGAGTCATATTACATAACTAATTAGGATGCCGGCCGGCAACTTTCGTTTTTCATTTTTTTTAGACATAAGTTTTTTTTTATTGGAGATAATGCATTATTGAGTATTAAATGTGATAAACCAAAATTCGAATATACATAAAAATATATGTCCAATTTTAGTGTTGAAAACTTGACTGAATTCGTTCAGAGAATACATTGTTTATAAAAAAACCTTGTTCTTCAATCTGTTGAAGGAACTTTCTCCCTCTTCCAAATGTGAATGATCTGACCGTCACTTTAAACTCATGAATATTTTAACTCATAAATTACTCCCCCCCCCCTCCCTCTCTCTCCCTCTCTCTCTCTCTCTCTCACACACGCACACATAGTAAACAACGCGGTGTTAGTTTTTTCTCACTATAAATAGAGGCACTGAATAGTGCTTGCTGCAACCCACAGATCGAGTAGATAACACCCACCCAATACCTTAGCCATTTTCTGAGTTGAAAGACAGCAAGCTATTCCCGGTACAGTAAATCATGCCCTCTTCTCTTTCTTACTTTTCTCCCATTTTGAAGAAAAAACTGTAGTGTTCAGTACTATTGCGGGTTTCTTGATATCTTTCTTTAATCTTTCTATGCTTTGTAGTTTCATGTTCTCTTGCTGCTGTTTACGGCTAAGTCCGTTTTTGGACACCACTTCGTTTTTCTTCCTCATGATCCATCTTTCCTTTTATATATATAGTGATCCATAACGGGGACTTGGAAAGACATTCATATTTATGTTTTTTGCTAGTGAAAGTGATTTATATCCCATTTTGAAATCTGCTTTTGGGCTACTGATCTCACAAACAAGCATGAGATGATAGAGAGAAAAGAGTAAGAGAATTGAAGAACTCGATATATAGATTAGGAATAAAAATCTAGGAGCTTCATTTTCAGTATAAAATATATAAAAGATTTTTTAGTTTGGTCTCCTAATTTTGTAAAATATTTGTTTAGTCTTTTAATCCTAACACCCTAACATTATTAGTCTCAAATAATAATTTTTTTGTGTGTCAATCATTATTTTTTTAAAAATTAGTTCAATATGTTAGTGTTTGAGAATGTTTTGTTAACATTTAAAATTTCAGTAACGATATTAGAATTAAAGGATTGAAAATACACTTTATAAGATCAAGGTGTCAAGTTAAAAAAACATTATGTGAAGTTAAAAAGGACAGGAGAAATTTCATCTTTTCCATTAAGAGAAATGTTTAAACCATAGATTTCAACCCACCCCTTGCCCAAAAGCCAAATTAGCCTTAATTAGGTGGATAATCAGCTAATGCTTGAAACAAAACTCCTTTCACATAATTACTTCTAAAAAACCAATCAACCAGCACACTCTTTGATGTGGTCATGGAAGACAAGATCTGCTTTACTTTAAAATGAATTTATCCTCTTTCTCTCCTCATCATAACTTTTTTTCTCTTAGGTTCCAACGCTATGGCAAGTGATTCAAACTCTGGTGTGAACTCGATAGCTGAATGTGAGATGGTGAAACAGATTGAGATAAACATAAAGGGACTAGTGGAACAACAAGATGTGAACACATTTCCACATGACATCTGCAAAGTCCAGTGCACTCTTAGACATCTGAACGAGGAAGCTTATACTCCTCAATTGATCTCAATAGGACCCATTCACTATGGCAAACAAAAGCTAATTCCAATGCAAAAGCACAAACTACGATACTTACATCTCTTTTGGGTTCGTGTTAGTAATGACCAACGGATGATTGACTTCAGAAAGTTCTTGAAGAAACAAGAAGAAGCCATACGCCATCTCTATGCTGAGGAGTTCAAAGGGATCGAGAGTGAAGAGTTTGTGAGTATGTTGCTTTTGGATTCCATCTTCATCATGGAACTGTTTCTGAGGATTTCATTACAGGAAAAAGATAAAGATGATCCTATAGTGAACCAGAGTTGGTTGAAAATGAGTATCCAGAGGGATTTGATGCTACTTGAAAACCAGATTCCATTCTCTATCTTGGATCATTTATACACAACTGTCGTCCCTGAGAATTATCAGGTATATGAAAAATTTATTGATCTAGCTTCTGAGTACTTCAGGAGTTTTGATCCCTATGCGAGGTTTGATCCTGTTGATGAAACCCTCATGAAGCCGGAAAATGATTGTT
>QFDD01001641.1:0-30049 GCA_006871305.1 Vachellia collinsii | reverse complement strand
CTGGAAAAGTTTATGGGGTTCTCAAGTACCCACGGTTACAAACTTGAAGTAGCCTGTGTATGTGTTACATTGAATATGTGGCTGTAATGGTTTTCCAAGTACCTGGTTAAACTTGGATGATATAGTAAATTGTAAATTTCAGATGAGTCTGAGGACTGGACGTAGGTCAGAGAGGACCGAACCAGGATAAATCTCTGTGTGCTCATCCTTCTTTCATCTTCATTAATTTCTAATGATTCCATTCTTACTCTATCCAATATCATTATCTATTTTTATCAACTTATGATTTGGATATTTTGATTAATCAAGGTTTGAATAGAAAATTTTTGAAACACCCAATTCACCCCCCCTCTTGGGTGTCGGCCATCCTAACAAATATTATATAAGAAATTTTAAAATAAAATAATATTACTCTATTTCGTTAAAAAGCTAACATTAATTATTAAAATGTTATAGAATAAGATGTGTGGTGTGGATATTCTTGTGACTCATAGGATTCCACTTCATGACATTATACTCTTTAATCTCACAAATTAAAGAGTTTTAAGTATGTGTTTCCTATAACCCCCTATTGTCCATTAAGTTCCTTAATACCCTTGTAACTCATTTGCTTTGTGATCAATGCCTTGGACCCTATAAATAGGGACAATGTAGTAAGCTTTTGTATACACAAGTGATCAAGATGATACACTTTTCTCTCTCAATTTCTTCTTCTATCTTTCTCTTCTTCTACTCTCAAACTCTCTCTCATTTTATAATACGTTATCAGCACGATAATTCTAACAAAGGTATATTTATCTCAAAGTTACCTTAACAATTTTCTCTTCTTTCTCTTATTGTATATTCAATTTATATTCTCTTGATCAATCTAGGATAATCCGGTGAGCCATTATATGGAATTAGTTAATTCTTTTACCGGATGTTTTAAAACACTGGATTCCATGGCTAGGATTGGAGATTGTTGTTGCTATTATATCATTCTAATTTTCTTTACCAGTTATTTATATTATTATTGTTATTTTAACATATGACCTGAAGTCATATCATTTTGATATCATATGGTTAGAAGTCATATGTCGTACAATATAGCCAAAAGTTATATTCATCTTATTATATGCCAGAAGTCATATAATACTAATTTGTCATCAGTGGCCTGAAGCCATGAGACTTCTAGTTTGTCATCACTGGCATGAAGCCATGATACTTTTAATTTTTTTTATATTTTATTATTTCTTATCTTTAATAATTTCTTGTATTTATTATTCTTATTATTGCCATTTATTGCTACTTATTTATTTTGATTGTTATTTACTCATTGTTCTTGTAACTTATATTTACCATTTATTATTGCCATTGTTATATTTACTTTCACTCCCACTCCCAATTTATCTTTCATTTTTTTTATTCTTTATTCATTTTATTATGGTTATACTCACATCACTATCACTTATATATATATATATATATTAATATATATGTATATGTATGTATGTTACCCTAATATTAACTTTATTGTTATCATTGTTTATCATTTTTTTCCCTTCTTTCTACTTGTTCTTTATATATTTATTCATATTGTGATATTATTTATATTGTCACATATATACTTATTTATTTATTGCGACATTAATATTTATTGGTTTGTGTGTATATATTTCCCTACATCCCTATATATATATATATTTCCATCCCCCTTCTATAGATATTTATTTCATATTGTCATATTATATTATTTATTTACACTTCATTTATTTTATATCTATATTTTTTTTGTTTTAATTCTATTGTTATTTACATTTATATATTAAGCTATTTCATTTCATTTACATTTCATTTATTTCTTTTATTTCTTTTATTTTTTCATTATCTTTGATCACCATTTTGTTTATTTGTCATTATGTTTTTATTATCATTTTCCTTTTATCATTATTTACATTTTGTTTATTTTACATTTTGTTATCACAGTTATTATTTGTTCCTCATTTACCTTGTTCGATTCCTTATTTATCATTTAATAACCATTTTAATGCTGTTAATTATAAATATGTCATTATCTTGTATATTTATGTTTTTTTAAATAATGTGATTTATAAATTCTAATATTTTACATCATGTTTTGACTATGTTATTGTATTTTACATCAATTTTATCATGATTCTAATTGATATTATTATTTTTAGTTCAAATCGTGACCAATCTTGCCAAACTCGAGTTCACAGCGCTTGATATCTCAGGAAAGAATTATCTATATTGGGTCTTGGATGCTGAAATCCACCTAAACGCTAAGGGTCTAGGTGATGCTATTTTACCAGGAAAGGAAACCACAAGCCAAGATAAAGCCAAGGCCATGATTTTCCTTCGTCACCACCTTCATGAGGGTTTGAAAGCTGAGTACTTAACAGTAAAAGATCCATTAGAATTATGGATTAATTTAAAGGAAAGATTTGATCACCAAAAAACAATGATCTTACCTAGAGCCCGTTATGAATGGATACATTTGAGGTTACAGGATTTTAATACTGTAAGTGAATACAATTCCGCAGTTTTTAAGATAAGTTCTCAATTGAAATTATGTGGTGAAAATATAACTGATGCGGATTTATTAGAAAAAACCTTTTCTACTTTCCATGCCTCGAATATGCTCCTGCAGCAGAAATATTGAGAGAAAGGTTTTAAAAAGTTCTCTGAATTAATATTATGTCTTCTGGTGGTGGAACAAAATAATGAGCTTTTAATGAAAAATCATGAGATTCGTCCCACTGGATCTGCTCCATTCCTTGAACCGAATGTGAGCATACGTCATAATTATCATGCTCGTGGTCGTGGACGTGGGCATGGACGTGGTCGAAGCCGTGGTAAGGGACGTGGTAATTATTATTATCATGGAGGTAAAAGTAATAATAACTCCAATACCCACCCAATGAAGAACAATAATGGTGGGCAGAAAAAGGATAAACATGGTCCTTCAAAAGTTGTTGAGAATAAATGTTATCGGTGTGGTATGAAAGGGCATTGGTAACGTCTATGTCGTACGCCTAAGCATTTAGAAAAACTTTATCAAGCCTCCATTAAAAAGAGTGTGAATAATGTGGAGGCAAACTTGGCTTTTCCAAATGAGAATGAGGCGTATAAAAACGATGATGTCACACTCCAAGATGATATTAATGGTCTTGATGCTATGACGCACTTTGATGTGGCTGATTTCTTTGAGAATCATGATTAGATGAGTTTGGTTGGAAGCTAGCATAATAATAATGTTTTACTTTATATTTAATTATGTTTTTCCACATTAGTTTATGCTTTGCTTTCATTTCTTCTTCATATGTAATGAGTTCATTATTGTTTTTTATGTATTTCAACTTTACTTTAATACATTTATTTTCTTTTGAAGATTATGGATGTTTCAATTATTAGACATAAGAATGAAGATACATGCCTCATAGACAGTGCAACAACACATACTATACTTAAGGATAAAAGATATTTTTCTCATCTAACAATGAGAAGTGCAAGCATCAATACTATAGCGGGTAATACAAAATTAATTGAAGGCTCCAGAAGAGCAATCATAATATTACTCAAAGGGATAAAATTTGCAATTGATGATGCTTTATATTCCTCTAAGTCTCAAAGAAATTTGTTAAGCTTTAAAGATATCCACCAAAATGAGTATCACATTGAGACTATGCATGAGAAAAAGGGAGAATATCTACATATTACAATTGATAGATATGGAGAGAAATGTGTGCTGGAAAAATTGCCTGCATTATCTTATGGTTTGTACTATACAAGTATTAGTACAATTGAGATAAATGTTATGGTAAGCCAGAAGCTTACTGATAAAAATACATTTATTGTTTGGTATGACCGGTTAGACCATCCCGGGTCAACTATGATGCGAAGAATTATTGAAAATTCACATGAACATCCATTGAAGAGCCAGAAGATTCTTCAATTTAAGGATTTCCCATGTGCTGCTTATTCTCAAGGAAAGCTAATTACAAGGCTTTTATTAACAAAAGTTGGGACTGAATCCCCTACATTTCTAGAGCGTATCCAAGGAGATATATGTGGACCTATTCATCCACCATGTAGACCATTTAGATATTTCATGGTTTTAATAGATGCATATACAAGATGGTCACATGTATCTTTATTATCTTCACGTAATTTAGCATTTATTAGATTACTCGCTCAGATAATTCGATTAAAAGCACAGTTTCCTGACCATGCAATTAAGACAATTCATCTTGATAATGCAAGTGAGTTTTCATCTCAAACTTTCAATGATTATTGCGTGGCAACTGGAATAAAAATAGAAAAATCTGTTACTCATGTTTATACACAAAATGGTTTCGCAGAATCATTTATTAAGAGCCTCCAATTGATAGCTAGACCAATGCTTTTGAGAACAAAACTTCCCATTTCAGCTTGGGGACATGCAATTTTACATGCAGCAACAATTATACGCATCAGGCCAACAAGTTATCATAAATTCTCCCCAATGCAATTGGCTTTTGGTCATGAGCCAAATATTTCCCACCTTAGAATTTTTGGATGTGCAGTATTTGTCCCTATTGCTCCACCACAACGCACAAAGATGGGACCTCAAAGAAGGTTGGGAATATATGTTGGTTATGAATCTCCATCTATAATAAAGTATTTAGAACTATTTACTGGAGATTTATTTACGGCTCGTTTTGATCATTGTCATTTTGATGAGACAACTTTCCCAACATTAGGGGGAGAAAATAAGCAGCTAGATAAAAAAATCTCATGAAAAACATTATCACTATTGCATCTAGATCCTTGTACACAACAGTGTGAACGTGAAGTTCAAAAGATAATTCATTTGCAAAATATTGCAAATCAACTGCCAGATGCATTTACTGACCTCGAGAGGATTACCAAATCTCACATTCCAGCTGAAAATGCTCCAATTAGAATTGATGTCCTAGCAGGACAACCAATAAATGCAAATGAGTCTAAACCACGCCTGAAGCGTGGTAGACCAGTCGGTTCCAAAGATAAAAATCCTAGAAAGAAAAAGGGAGCAAACGATCAATATGGTCAAGTTGAGGAGGCTATTCCTGTTGAAGAAACTCAAGACATAACTAACCAAAAGACCCCAAAAGAGGTCCAGGTACCTGAAAATGATGAAGAGATCTCGATAAGTTATGTCACTACAGGAAAAAGGTGGAACCGAAAAGAAGTAATTGTCGACAACAAATTTGCATACAATGTTGCCATTGAAATAATCAATGAAAATGAAGATCTTGACCCTAGGTCAATTGAAGAATGTAGACATAGGGATGATTGGCCAAAATGGAAAGATGCAATTCAAGCAGAATTGAATTCATTTTCAAAACGTGAAGTTTTTGGACCTGTAGTCCGAAAACCAAATGGTGTAAAACCCGTTGGGTATTAAGGAAATGAGAAAAATGAAGTCGTGAGATATAAAGCACGATTTGTAGCACAAGGTTTTTCACAAACACCTGGCATTGATTTTGAAGAGACATATTCTCCTGTGGTGGATACAATCACTTTAAAATATTTAATTAGTCTGGCAGTGAACCTAAAACTTGATATGTGTTTAATAGATGTTGTTACAACATATTTATATGGTTATTTAGATACTGAAATTTATATGAAAATCCCTGAAGGATTTAAACTGCCAGAAGAATGTAATAATTCTTGAGAAGATTATGCAATTCGTTTGCATAAATCCTTATATGGATTGAATCCGGAAGAATGTGGTATAATCGTCTTACCAAATATTTATTGAATGAAGGTTATAAAAATGATCCAGTTTGCCCATGTGTTTTTATAAAAAGAAATGGATCAGAATTTGTTATAATCGTTGTATATGTAGACGATTTGAATATAATAGGAACTCTTGAAGAGCTCCAAAAAGCAGTTGATTGTTTAAAGAGGGAATTCGAAATGAAGGATCTTGGAAGGACAAAATTTTGTCTTGGCTTACAAATTGAGCATATGAATAATGGAATTTTTCTTCATCAGTCAACTTACATTGAAAAAATGTTAAAGCGATTTTACATGGATAAAGCACATCCATTAACAACTCCGATGGTTGTCAGATCGCTTGATAAGAAGAAAGATCCTTTTCGCCCTCAAGAGAAAAATGAAGTACTTCTTGGTCCGGAAGTACCATATCTCAGTGTTATAGGTGCACTAATGTATCTTGCTAATTCAACAAGACTTGATATTGCTTTTGTTGTAAATTTATTAGCAAGATTTAGTTCGTGTCCAACAAGAAAGCATTGGAATGGAGTTAAACATATATTTCGATATCTTCGAGGGACACTTGATATGAGATTATTTTATTCCAATGAATCTGCATCACAATTGGTTGGTTATGCTGATGCAGGATTTTTATCAGATCCACATAAAGGTAAATCTCAAGCAGGATATTTATTTACTTGTGGAGGTGCAGCTATATCTTGGCGTTCGGCAAAACAAACTCTATCGGCCACCTCATCAAATCATGCGGAAATAATTGCTGTTCACGAAACAAGTCGAGAATGTGTTTGGCTAAGATCAATGACCCAACATATCCAAACAATGTGTGGATTGTTTTTGAGCTAAAAGATTCCAACGGTCTTATATGAAGATAATACAGCATGCATAGCTCAATTGAAAGGTGGATATATCAAAGGGGATAGAACAAAACATATCTCTCCAAAATTCTTTTTCACTCATGATCTCATAAAAAGTGGTGATATAGATATTCAGCAAATTCGCTCATGTGATAATCTTGCAGATCTTTTTACAAAGACATTGCCAACCAGAACATTTGAGAAGTTGGTATATGGAATTGGAATGCGAAGGCTCAAAGACATAAACTGATGTTATCATTAAGGGGAGACAATATTGTGTACTCTTTTTTCTTTCACTAGGTTTTTATCCCAATGGGTTTTTCCTAGTAAGGTTTTTAATGAGGCACAATATTTGTCTAAGAACATCCAAGGGGGAGTGTTATAGATAAGATGTGTGGTGTGGATGTTCTTGTAACTCATGAAATTCCACTTTATGACATTATATTCTTTAATTTCACAAATTAAGGAGTTTTAAATATGTGTTTCCTATAACCCCTATTGTCCATTAAGTTCCTTAATACCCTTATAGCTCATTTGCTTTATGATCAATGCATTGGACCCTATAAATAGGGACAATGTAATAAACTTTTGTACACACAAGTGATCAAAAGGATACACTTTTCTCTCTCAATTTCTTCTTCTATCTTTCTCTTCTTCTATTCTCAAACTCTCTCATTTTATAACATAAAATTTGGTATTGATATCAATATTTTCAAAGTTTAGAGGTAGTACTTTTTCATTTTGAACATCTCGAATGAACATTGAGCCTGGCAGTTCTTTTAAGATAATATTGTTTATGACAAAAGATTTACAGGCAAATTTAAACTTTAGCCCCGTAATTAATTTTTTTTTTCGCCTAGGTTAACCCATTAATTAATACACACTTCATAAAACGCTGCGAATAGACTCCAGAATAACAATCCCATCATCTTCCCCGACTTTTTGTCGCAGAAAGCGACTCTGCCTTCGGTTGAACCTCGAAACCAAAGTCGCTCACTAGCTTCAAGCCAAGAACGATGAACATCGTATTATCAAACAAATCAAGATCGAACATCATCCGAAAGCACGCTGAACATAATCATGTCTCTGGATTTTCCTTTGATGAACAAGAATTTCCTGAGAATCCCTTCCCTATGAAATCCAGCCTTCTCCAGAACCCTCTGAGATCCCACATTCTCAACATCAACCAGAGCTTCAAGCCTCTCCAGATCTGGAAAATCAGCGAACGCCATTTCCACCACCATCTTCACCACCTTCGTCGCGATCCCTTTCCCCCAAAAAGCCGACCCTAAAACGTACCCAATTTCAGCAGATTTCGCTCTCGCTTTGTCGTTCCCTGAGTAGGATTGAACACAAACAGATCCAATCGCGCGATCGCCGACGCAGATCGCTCGGCACCACGAGAACTTGGTGTGGATGCTTTGGATGAAATCGACGGCGTCGTCTTTGGTTGTGTAGGGTTCCCAGGAACAGAACTTGGTCACTCGTTCATCGGTTGCCCAGACCATTAGATCGTCTGAATCGGAAAGCAGGAACGGTCGAAGAGAGATGTGAGCCGGATCGAGAGTTTCTTGTTCCATGATTGAATGATGAGAGGTTGTTCGTCGTTGAGGTATTTATCATCAAGAATTAGGGTTTTTTACTGTGGAGTGTTCAAATGCCGCCTTGGCTGACTTCAACAAAGAAATAGTAATTCATATCCATTATCAGGATTTTACAGACACTGCAAATACAAAAACACTGCAAAAACAAAAACGGTAAAAAAAAAAAAGCTAAATATTACACTTTAATAATTATTTTCTAAAATATTATATTTAACCTTTTTTTTTGTTTGAACAAGTTCAAATTTATAAAGAACTCATTCAAACGAAGAACATGTTCAGAAGATGCCATTGAAAAAAACCTGAACTCGATTACAACAAAATAGTATTTTGGTTGGAGTTTATTTAGCGAATAAATAGTTTTTTTTTGTTGGAATTTATGCTTAAACACGAATATAAGAAGATAATTATTAAAATTAAATATAAACCCTTAATTCCCCTTCTTCAATGTATGTGTAATATCAAACATCAAACTTACTTTCCTTCTAATTCAGACTCTAAAAAAATTATAATTAAACTATAATAATAATACATAGTTTGTGATGTAAAGATAAATTTTATGTCATAAATAATTGATTAATTACATAAAATTTGTGGGGATTTTTACAGGGCCAATTTGGAGATTTAAAAAAATAATAACAATTTATTTTTTTGAAGGGGCCAGTTGGAGGGTTATTTTTTTTTTTATGTGTGTGAATGTTTAGGGATAATTGAAGTGGGAAGAGGGGGCTGACAATTTTTTTTGAGGGGTTTAAAATATATTATATATTAATTTATATTATTATAATAAATTGGCCTGAATGAGCTCTTTGAAAAAGAATTTGTTCAGGCCAATAACAAATTTAAATATAATATTTTAAAAAATGGTTTTTAAAGTGTAATATTTAGATAACTTTTGTTACTATTTACATGTGTGTAAAAAATCCTCCATTATCTAGACTCATCCATGCCATCATCATACTCCACTTTCTAGTTTACTACTGTGGTATAATTATTCACAAGTGACTTTCAGTGGATTTCATACCACATTTAAAACAAAAAATTGAACTCTACGAACTTTTATTTAAAAATGGAGAATTGGAAATAAATTTTTATTGAAGAATTAATTAAAAAATGAAACTTCATATTGAACCCTTATGGAAAATCATTTGCATATCAAAAAAGTCAGTTGCACATAATGTGAAAGCACAGTTGCATATTGTGGAATTCCTCATTCTACAATTAATTTTTCAATGGAGAACTTATCCCCAATTCTCCCTATTTAAAATTCAACAACTTCTAAATTTTATTCTTATTTAATACTCTCTTCTCTTTGGTATTCAATATAAATCACTTTAACTAATTCATGGTACTAAAGGTAACAATTAACTCATTTAATATATCATAAATCGAATTTTTTTTTTACTTTTACCCCCGTTGAAGTATGTGATTTGAATGAAAATTAAAAATGAGTATTAATTGTAGGGAAAAAAATTAAAAGTAATGGGCATATCAATATATGAAAGTTTTTACTATATCAAAGTTTAAGGTGCATCTAACACTTTGAACTATTTTCTCAAATGTATTCAACATCGTAAATTATTTTGTAGTGCATCAACGCCATAAAGTATTTTTTATGCTTTGATACTGGATGTACCAAAAATATTTTAAAGTTCTAAATGCATAAAAAAAATACTTTAAAGTACTATATGCACTTAAAAATACTTTATAGTATTAAACACACATGAAAAAATATTTCAAGGTTTTGACTGCACCACAAAATACTTTAGAGTGTCAGATGCATATGAAAATTAAAAATACTTCAAGTGGTTGGTTTCACCTTGAACCTTTTATTAATATTGCATAGAAGTGTTTTAAAAAAGAATAATATTTAACACCGACAATATTGCTAATTTTTAAATATTTCCTGACCATAGTGATTCAACAAAATCCTAACTGCTAAATATTCACTCCTCTTAATTGGAGTTTGACCAAGAAAGATTGGACCTTAAAATAGGTGAATTTTGACCCTACTAACTGTAGTCCAAATATGCTCAAGTTAAATTGAAGCTAGTATCCTCTAAAGATTGATTGGATTAGATGAACATGACTTGCTTTAAGTAGTTTTTTTTTTTTTTCAATTGTTGGTATTAATTTTGTTCAAATATTTATCATACTAGTGATAATAATTTGTAACATTAGTAAGAACTAATGCGCGTGCTTGTGTCTATATGTGTGCGCGCGCGCGCATGGATACATTATTTAGCTACCAGGGCCCTCCCGATCATTAGTCTTTCAATGAAGGTTTGGGAAACTGGGGGTATGAGCCCTCTCCCGTTGTTATCCCCGGACCAGCATACTACACATTTGTTCTTAGCAGCTATAACTATTCATTTGAGTATTCAGGTAATGAATAGTCAATGAGCGAAGGGCGTTGTTACCATAGCTGGAGCTTATCTAGATAAACTTTTAAAAAGTGATTGTACGCAATCCGAAATAAGTATATAAGAGAAGTTTTGAAATGTTGACAAACATGCTGCAAGAGGCTACCTTATAGTAGCAGTCAATTGAGAACCTTCTGCCTAATATGTTAGGATGGAACACTTCCCAATCTTTCTGGAAGACCCCCCAGCTAACTTCTCTTCTTTTCCTGACTACCCTATGTGGCATGTCCCTTCCTGAAATGAAAGAAAGTCCCTCCTCATCTTCTAATAATACCAAAAGGGAGGTATCCACAACATTCCTCAACACATATTGTCAACACCCTATTTTATCCGGATCCTACAAAAATAATGATAATTATTGAGAAAATAATCATTCATGGTCATTTCTTATAATTTGGGAGAATCTTCTTTGAAAATTGTCATGATTGGTTTGCCATTGAAATTTTGGAAAGTTTTACTTGCAGTAATTTTAGATAAAATCTTATTTATGATGGTTGACTTCCAAATTAAGAAATATCATTTAGGAATAAAAATAAAAAATGTATTAACAATGATTGGGTTTAGATTATGAAAGTTTGATTCTTGTTCATTAATAAAAAAAATCAAAACTATAAAACTAAAATTAAACAAAACCTCTTATTTGTGTTGATTAGCTTCAAATTAAGTAATTTTATTAACAGAAAAAATATTAAAAAACGAAAAACGAAAATTAAAAAAAAAAAAGATGATGTATCAATGAGCAAACCCTAATTGCTACCTATAAAAAAAAGAGTAAGGGTTGAAGAAAGGGGATTGGTCTTTTTGGAGGAAGGAGGAGGCAATAAAAAATTGTAAGACAGACAACACCCATCATCTTCATCTTACATCATTATTCTAAATGGTTCTCTCATGTTCTCTTATGAGTTAAAGAGAAAATACACTAGAAGGTACGCCTTACTTCATTATAAATTTTATTTTCAATATTAATCTTCGATCATGCAATAACTAATCATTTTGTATTTTCCACCTCTCCCATTCTTGTTTGCATGGGTCAAATGCGAATAGAGGCTCGAAATAAAAAGTGGATCGTATTTCAAGAGGGACTGATAATTATAGCTTCTAACACAAGAGCTAAAGTACATTAAAAAAGATTTCATATTCCTTGTCTCAATTAATTGATTGTTCATATTGATCACTCAAATTTATATCATTATGTTTTATACTGTGTGAGATCCTCATGTATACTAATATGGGTTTGCTCATTTTATCTTATCATTTAGACCCAATTTTTATAAATGAAAATAAAATGAAAAGAGTTCTCTTTTTTATAAAAAAAAAATAAAGTTTCAAAATGTTTTATGTTGTGTGAGGTTTTTAGAACCTCCTCAGGAAAAAATGATTATTCTTTCATGTGAGATTATGGGAATCGCCTCAAAAAGTTTAATCCAAAAATCTTTCAAAAAACATTTTTTAAAAAAAATAAAGGAGGGTTTTTTTAAATAAAAAATGCCAACCCATTTTTTCAAAATTAAATTTCATAAAATATTTTCTTAAAAAACACCAACCAAGTAACATGCATTTCTACCCTCAAACTATGTGAGCTTTGATCTCTTTAAAGGGTATGTAGGCCTTAGGCTCTCTTTTTAGGTCAAGTCCAACTTTGTAAATAAATCATTTTCCCATATTCTTTGTAAATAAACAATTTTCCTCTTTTATTTATATTTTTCTTCATTTTATTTTTTTAGGATAATTATAATATTTTAAAAGGCCATATTATTTGTTATAGTCAACTTAGGGTAACCGTTCTCATGAACGGATGCTATAGGATGCCTAGAACCTTCCCCACTTACAATCGACTCCTGAAGCCTATTTGGTTTAAGTAGATCATTTCATTTTTTAAGTTTCCAAAATCCTTTCAAAATTTTAGTGGTGACTCCTTTATTTTTCTTTCCCTCATAGGGGAAGATTGGCATTTGAGTGTTACTCCTATAGAGGGAAGAAGGAAGACAAAAGCTTGGAAATACAATAATTGGGTAATCCTCACTAAAATATGTGTCAATGCTGTAGCCCCTCTTTTTAGAAAGATCATCACCAGGCCTAACTACCAAGAACCCTGCAACATAAGGACATCATCTATGAGTAAATTTTCTATATTAGCTAGCCACAGCTGGCCTAGCACTTAGGGCTATATTCTTCTAGGGGTGAGCCCTTCTTCTCATCCACTAAAGTAAAACTAGAAACTAGCAACCGGCTTAAAGAAAAGGCTAGATCGGTTCACTGCCACACCTCAAGCATCTTAGCAGGAGCCTAGGTAAAAAAAGCAAGTACCGACTAAAGAAAGGATTTTCAGTCTTCCTTTGCACAGACTGCTGTAGTGAGGAGCAAAGCAAACTCCCTTTGGGAGGGAGTTACTTTAGCTACTCTACGTCCCGAAGATAGGAATGGTGTAGAGGGGTGACCTATCCCAAATCTTAGTAGTTAGTAGTCAATCTTAGATTCGATTATCTCTTCCTCAGAGCGAGTTCAGTGAAAAAGAAATCCTTACATGCATATAGATATAGATCGAAATTAGATTAGGATTAAAACAAAGAAATAGGAGGTCAATAAAAAAAAGTTAATTAATCATAGGTTCAACTGATCACCTCGTCGGTATCGACCTTGATCCCTACCTAAAAAAACAAAAATCCCCTGACGCTTAGGTCTGGGATCAATCATTTCTCTTCCTCTGGTCTAGTTAGTGACTTTGTTTCTTGCCCTTCATTAAGAGTTCAGGCTTTTTTAGCCAGGCCTTTGAAACCAAGGAAAACAGTTATCAAGCCAGAGCTAGTCTAAACTACAAATTCTGCTCACCTCACCCTCGGGGTACTGAACCTACCTTAACCCAGGAAAGTGACTTCGATAGGCCTCCTTCTCTCTCTCTTGGCCATTGCCTCTTTTCTAGTAGAAGATCCTTCTCACTGGAAAGACGGAGCTTACTGGGGCTTGCCTTAGTCCTGCCTTTCTTGACTAAATACCTCTCTGGTTGGAGTTGAATTGAATGCCCTGCTATACGTTGCAAGGATAGGTGGAAGGCAAATGCTTTTCTTTACTACAAGACTTTCAAGAGATGACCTCTTTGCCTAAAGAATTGAACACCCTTGGAGTATACCGTTCATCCAATCTCTTTCCCCACATGACTAAAGGTTGTAAGGAAGGACAATAGATGTCGGCTATAGTATACCACTCTTCTATAGAATAAGACTTCAACAGGCACACGATCAGAGCCCCGAGCTCATCCCACTGCTTGGGAGCTTATGGTTTAATGTTCTATTTCATTCTCCGATAGGGGTTCTTTCCACCCAACCCTCACAGTATTACTTCACTATTGGTCACCCAAGAGTATTTAGCCTTGCAAGGTTGTCCTTGCTGATTCACATGGGATTCCACGTGCCCCATGCTACTCAGGTTAGAGCGTAAGTTAGTGATGCTTTTGGCTACTGGACTCTAGTCATCTAGGGTGCAGCACACCACCGCTCCGCCTAATAATATTATAAATTTTAACAAATATTTAATATCATATGTACAAAAATACCCTCATATGTATCCATTCAACAATTCATTTGTGGATCATACTTACATTAAATTCCTTATATATTTTATGTTAAATTCTCCAATCACACTTTATCTTATATCATATTTTTCATATATGTTTATAATTTAATGATAATATTTTAAAAATAGACAATCGAACATTATTCTATATTACATGGCAAGATAAGAAATGCAATTTTGTTATATATGCAAAATCATTTTTTAATTAATAGTTGCCTCTCTAACCTTATTCATGGCTTTAGAGTCGGGAAAACGGGCCGAGCCCGTCGGGCTGATCCGATTAAACCTATTTAAATATAGGGTCAGATCTGTAATTTAGTATTAAAAAAAAAGGCAGGTCTAGAACGGACAGCTACGGGTTTAAAGAGGCCAGCCTTGCAGGGTCGGCCTATTTAGACCTGTCAAATTGTTTTTTTTTATTTTTGTTTTCGACATTATTTGTTCTTCTTATATTTGCTTCCAAGTTTCAAAAATAAATCTTTTTATATTTAATATTTATTTTTAGATTTGTTTTATTGTCAATCATATACCCCATACAAATACGAGAATGTGAAAAAAAAAAAAAAATATTGTTGAAACATAATTTTTCTTACATCTTAACTAATGTTATATATTATAACAACTCTTTCTTTTCCTTGAAGTTTTAGAAGAAATCATTTTAGACAAATGCTTATTTTAGTTATTATATGTCCTATACAAAGACACACACACACATACACACATTTTCACTCCTCGAATCTTTATTCTCTCCAATTTCAATATCAAACTTGTTTTGTTGTCTCCACATACAAATTACTTTTCAAATACTAAATTAAAAATCTACTGTTGTAACTTGATTTATTTGAAAAAAGTAAAAATATGTTAAATATATCTATGACCCGTGGGTCAGCCCATGACCCAATGACTGACTTGTAACCGACAAACTTAAGTGCTGAGCTGCAAAATTAGGAAATGAATATAAAATTTTATTCTATCATTTTATTTCTTTCATTAATAACATTTAGAGATCATCTTACTTTTAATTTTAAATCATGTGACTATTATTAAAAACAGTTTTTCATATCTAATTGTTGAAATTATCATTCATAGTATATTGCTATCTTAAGTTTATTTCTTTTAATTTAATTTTGATATTATTTATGTCTTAAATTAAAAGTTTTACTAATTTAAATTGGAAAAAAAATAGATTTTTTTGTTAAAACGGGCCAAAAGCCTGCGGGCCGGCTCAAGCTTGCTAGTTTGAGGGTCATGCTTAAAAATTCAAACCCTTTTATGCTAACTGATCTAAACGAGCGAATCTGAATTCTTAACTCTACATGCCTCACTTACATTAGACTTTCTATCAGGCAAGTGCTAAAGCCTTTTAAAACTTAGGGACCTAATTAACATTGTTTTTAGATGTGGGGAGCAAAGACAATTTGTGCCAAAATTAAATGAGTTTGCCATACGAAGGGAGACGCATAGATATTTGCCCCCGCGAGGATAACACAGGGGAGACTCGGGACGAGAAACAAGCACAAGTAGAACTGAAAAACTGAAGTGAAAGCATATTTCTTTTCCAGTCTAAGTCGGGATTCATATAATTCTATTCTAAGTATATTTTTTTCGAAGATTATGTTAAGTGAAGTCTGGACTCTGTAATGGCTCTTGTTCCCAGTCGTCAGCTTCATCCAGCAGTGACATTCTTCGATTCGTTTCAGAGCTCTCCAAAATTCTGTAGCCTCCATTTCTTCAGGTACTCCTCCGCACTTCACTTGGAAAAGCAGCATACTTTCTATGCATCACGAAACTGGGTTGTTTTTACTTCAATCGATGGACAACGACCCTCTAGGAATTCTCGTTTGGTTAGCTTAAAAACACCCGTATTCCAATCTAGCTCTAGAAAAAATTTATGTAGTGACAGTTGGTTGAGAAAATGGAACGAACCCTACCGGCAAATTCGTCCCAAACCGCCTCGCGCTGCCGCGGATTACAGAGATTCTGAAAATGGGCATTCGTCGAATTTGGGTTTGTTAAGGAGTGAGACTGATAGTGATGATGGAAGTGGTGATCGTGGTCGAGGTGGTAGTACAATGGAGAGGATTGTGGAGAAATTGAAGAGATTTGGCTACGTTGATGGTGTTGAGAAGCAAGACAAAACAACACCAGAGAGAGTGATAGAAAAGGGGTCTGTGGAGGACATATTTAACGTGGAAGAAGGAATGTTGCCGAATACTCGAGGTGGATTTTCACCAGAATCGCCATTGGGGATAGGCAATTTTGGAGCTGATGGGGAGGTACTGTTTCCATGGGAAAAGCGGAAGGAGAAAAGGGAAGATCCAAGAATTTCCCAGAGGAGCAGAAGTAAGACGTCGTTGGCAGAAATGACTCTTCCTGAATCAGAACTGAGGAGGTTGAGGAATTTGACATTTCAGAAAAAGCACAAGACAAGAATTGGGGGTGGTGGAGTTACACAAGCTGTTGTAGACATGATTCATGAGAGGTGGAAGACATCAGAGATTGTGAGGCTTAGATTTGAAGGCGCTTCTGCACTTAACATGAAGAGGATGCATGAGATTCTGGAGGTTTGCTTCTTACCCTTACCCTTATCTTAATACAGCCTTGTGAAGACTTTCCTTTTTTCTGGCCCTTGGGTACCAAATTTGGTGCAATAGTATATTTGTAAAAATAAATACCAATGGAAACTAATATTAAACAACAGATGAACTCCTGAACTTGGAAGCCCGTTTCCTCAATCACAAATTTTGCTTGAAGAGTCCAATTATTCATAGGGATCAAGTTGAATGTTGATTGGCTAGAACTTTTGGATTGCCCTTGGTGAGTTGTCTTGCTTTCAGTATCTGAACTGATCTTGTGCAGAGTCAATCAGAAAAAATACTAGGATGTATATTTTAATTAACCTCTAATTTTTTTTAATCAAGTTTCTTTGGATGACTCCTTCTTTGGTAATATATGAACTTTCTTATTCTCTTGTTGATTTTTAAAATTATGTTCAGAGAAAAACTGGTGGACTGGTGATTTGGAGATCTGGCAACTCAGTTTCATTATACAGGGGTGTGAGTTATGAGGTGCCTTCAGAACAATGGAACAAACAAATATACAAGAAAAGCAAGGATCCTTTAATCCTTTTGCCACCACCTTATAATAATGTTGAGAAAGCATCTGATGTTGCTCCAGACACGGCGATGAATGCACAGTTAGAAAGCATGGAAGCTACAAAAGAGCACAAGGAAGTATCAGTACCTGAAGTCGAATATGAAGATGAAGTAGACAAATTATTGGATAGTCTGGGTCCTAGGTACACGGATTGGCCTGGAGTTGATCCTCTGCCTGTGGATGCAGATATGCTTCCTGCATCTGTTCCTGGTTTCCAACCTCCCTTCAGAGTTCTTCCTTTTGGTTTGAGATCCTCTCTTGGTTTGAGGGAGGCAACTAATCTGCGACGGGTTGCTAGGACTCTTCCTCCACATTTTGCTATAGGTGCGTTGTTGTTTCCCTTATTGCACTCACAGTTTAGAACTTTTATGTTGATTTCTTATTGTTTCATTGTATATAGGTAGAAGCAGGCAGCTTCAAGGTTTAGCAGCAGCAATGATTAAATTATGGGAAAAGACTTCAATTGCAAAGGTTGCTCTCAAACGTGGCGTGCAACTAACCACCAGTGAGAGGATGGCAGAAGAGATCAAGGTGATAAATCATAACCTTGCCAACTTAGTTGACACCCCTCCCCCTCCCCCAAAAAAAATAAAAATAAAAACCCTCAACAGCTTGAACATATTGATGCCTCTCATAAATATCCCTTTCACTAGTTAAAGACCTGTATTTCATTTGACAGAAATTTTTTTCTGAAATATTACTAGTTCTTTTTTTTTTTTTTTTCAAGTTCTCGTTGTTATGTCCACTGCAATTTCACTAATAGTATTCTAGTATTGCACCACAAATTTATTTTTCTCTTTTTGATTCATGTGATATATGAAATAATAATGTAATGAGGAGTTTCTGATGTTTGGATGAGTGTGATTAGAGTAAATCAACTTCCTCACAAATCTCTGGTATCTAGCTGCATCAACTAAAGGGCTTTCCTTTTGAAGCCTTGGTTTATAGTCAGCCTCTTTAGGATTATTAACTGGCTTCCCTACTGGCATCCTTGTTTACTGAAAAGGTCCAGATGTTTTTGTCCTTAAGATACAATAAAACCCTTTTGTTTTTGCAACTTGCATCCATAAGGAGTCTCTCATGTTATTTAGACTCTTCACTTCAAATTGTTCAGCAAGAGTCCTCATCAGCCTGTTAATTTCATTGCTTGGTTTCTACTTTCTGGTAATTACAATTTCATCACCTGGGAAGGTCTCAAGTGGTCTTAAGCATCTGGTTAGATTCGGATGTAGGTTCTGACTGAGGGCTTATGTTGGTATTTATGGTTAGGTCTTGGACAATAGTGTTAGGTTCAGGGTCAAGACAGTGATTGTCAGTGACGTTCAGGGAGTTGTGGTGACAACATCCAAGGCTTTTGAATATCATAATTCTCCCTAAGAAATGGCGTTTGGATTAAAATGGGAGGTTTCAGAGTGACACTTAAAGTGACCATAGTTTCTTGGTTGACGGGGAGTAACATATATAGCCTTTCATGGTAGATGAATACAACAACAAAAATGCATTTAATGGTCTCAACTCTAGTTTTCCCTTATGGTCATTATGTATTTATGATGATGATTTGTTGAATTAAGAATTATTTTTATTTCTTCCTGCAGAGATTAACAGGAGGTACATTGCTATCCAGAAATAAAGATTTCCTTGTCTTTTATCGGGGGAAAAATTTTTTGTCAGCAGACGTTGCCCAAACCTTATTGGAGAGGGAGAAATTGGTGAAAGCACTGCAAGATGAGGAGGAGCAAGCACGATTGAGAGCATCTTCATTGGCTGTACAAACTGATAACACATCTACACAATCGAGAGAGACTGGGACACTTGGGGAAACTTTGGATGCAGATGCTAAGTGGGGAAAGAGATTGGATGAACGTCATGAAGAAAACATTAAGAGAGAAATAGAACTACAACGTCATGCCAAAATTGTTAAAAAGCTAGAACAGAAACTTGCTTTTGTAAGTTCCTTGTATCAAGGAAATCTTTTGCTGTCTTTGTGTTTCAAACTTCATATTGATCTCATTATCCCACACAATTCCATCAATCACCTAAGATTTGTTTGACGAAACTAAATATTCTGAAGAGAATTTGGGTGTTGACCTAGTCTGTAGTTAATAAATTGTTGAATTGCCCAAACAATTTAATAACACGAAAGTGTGAAGTCTCAATTTTATTTTAAGGTAATTGGAAAAGCTAATGGGAGTAGCTCTAGAGTATCAATGACTCTTTTGGTGTAGACAAGGTGTAGCAGTATTATGTGGGCTGTGAATGCATAGAGATAATGCTATTCTATTATTCCAGTTGAGTATTTTCCTGATCTGGATCCAAATATATATTTTTTTTTCCAGGCTGAAAGAAAAGTAATGAGAGCTGAACGAGCTTTAGGTAAGGTGGAGGAATCTTTGAAGCCTTCAGAACACCAACCAGACCCTGAAAGCATAACTGATGAGGAGAGATTCATGTTTCGCAAGTTAGGGTTGCGGATGAAAGCTTTCTTACTCCTTGGTAAATCTTTATCTAGAAGTTGTTCTCACTTGTATATACATTTGAACAGTACTGGTTTGCTTTGCCACTAGATACATGTGAAAGGGGAAAAATCCTGGCAGAATACGTTATAATTAATTTTTGTTCATGGTTACATAGAATAATAGTAGTAATAATTTGTATATACGGTGTTGAAAATACCTAAATATTTGATTTGTATAACTTGACAATCTAGGTTAGAAATCTAAAACTTCCCTGCAAATTACATTTTCTGCTTTTTATTTCTTTCCCTTACCATGCTCTCCTGATGGCCCCTGCCCTTAAATCCCCACCCCAATATTCTATGCTCTAACAGAACTTAAAAGACATCTTTGCTGCAATCAGGGGCACTAATTGACATGTTTATGAGTATAATCTATGATCGCAGGTAGACGTGGAGTTTTTGATGGAACTATTGAGAACATGCACTTGCACTGGAAGTATCGGGAACTAGTCAAGATTCTGGTAAAGGCTAATACCTTTGAACAGGTAAAGAAAGTTGCATTAGCACTTGAAGCTGAGTCTGGAGGTATTTTAGTTTCGGTTGACAAAGTTTCAAAAGGATATGCTGTAATTGTATATCGGGGAAAAGACTATAAGCGACCTTCAACATTGAGACCCAAGAATCTTTTGACAAAGAGAAAAGCTTTAGCACGTTCAATTGAGCTCCAAAGACGCGAGGTATCTTTACAAACCTGTATTTTAATAATCATTCTTCATCCCTTTTAAGGTGTGCAGATATATACTGGTATCACTAGGATTTAGAGATTTACTATCCCACCACTTGAAGAGCAACCTTTTTGTTGCTTTAAGTGGGTTTGTAGTATTTACTTGAAATTTTTTGTTTTCTTTGATAGTATGGATTTGTGTTCTGTGTGTGTGTGTGTGTGTGTGTGTTTTTTTTTTTTTTTGTATACTGTGGAGGATATTCTGTTTTTCCTTTTGTAACCTTTCTTCCTGAAAAGAAATATATTTCCTATTTTCTTTTTCAAAGGCTGCATCTATCTATTCATATATCCTTTCGTCTATTCCACTAATTCTTTCTTTGTATGGGTGTGCAAGTGTCTTTTAATTTATGCATATAGCTAATGCTCTTTGGCCTTTGCTGTGTTATCTCTTTCTGTTTATTACAGGCACTCTTAAATCATATATCATCTTTGCAAAGTAAGGTGGCGAAAATCAGAGGCGAAATAGTAAGGACTAACTAATCTCCATATACTTCTAGCGTTGCATTCTGCAAGTCCATTTTCTTTTCTTTTTTTTCATTAGTAACCCCTTTTTAGCACCACCCTCTCATTTGGCTTATTCAACTTTTCATAGGATCAAATGGAGAAGGTAAAGGATCACGGAGATGAAGCATTGTATGAAAAATTAGATTATGCTTACGCTAGTGATGAGGATGACAACGACAACGACTCTGAGGTCTCTCCCTCCCCCCTTCTCTCCCTCTCATGCTTGCATCAAACACATTTGGACACTCAAATTTAGACTGCATGCTTCCTAACTCACCCGAATAAACATAATTGTTCTCTGCTATATAATTGCTAAAAAAGAACTCATACACACTCGTTTTTGTTTTCTTAACACGAGTAAATTACGTAATCTTCCTTTGAGTTCTGTTGAAATCACTCAAACTTTTCTTCCATTTTCAGACTATACATGAACTTTTCATTAAGATAAAAAAGATGTCTATGTAATATTGGCAAAATTTATCTAAGATCTGTATAATTTACATTTCATTTTTCATAGGAAGTTTCTGTGAATTTTGAAAATATATAATCTGGGGAGTTGGATGTTATTACTACTAACGTTTTCCTGTAAAAGTGAGTCAATAGCCTCTTTCCATGCAGGTTGGAGATAACGAGGAAGGAGATGAGGCATATTTGGAAACATACAATAGTGAGAACGATAGTGAAGACGAAACTGATAGTTTACATTCTCCATCATGAGAAATTGACCATACGGTGTTTTCAAAACCAAGGTTCATCATGTGATTTCAGATCTCATCTAAACGCTGAAAGATTGAAGTCGCAATGAGGAAGAATGCAAAAATCTCTTCCAGATCTTGTCAAACCATTGAAAGAAACAGAAGTTCTGTGTGAGATTGTCAATGGACATGCAACAAAGGCTTTCTTCTGAATCTGTTGAGCCATACAAGGGTATTTTTTGAAAGGTGCATGTATATATATATATATATATATTCATATCTTTGTCCATAATGTTAATCTAGTCTCATTTTTAGCCATATATTGATCTGATCAATGATCAACTTTAGGGGACTCTTTTTAGATAGTATGGTTAATGGTTACACAAATTATTCACTCCTCTCAAATTGTCTTATGTTCTGTTTGAATTCAATTGACTGCAGTTGGTTTCAGTTATGGAGGAGAGCTATTTAAAATCAAATAGTTTCATGACCAAGAAAGACCTCTTAGAGACATATATTAGGCTAAAATGTATCTTTAATTCTCTATATTAGGCTAAAATATATGTTTCAGTCTCTAAGTTTTCATTAATTTTCAATTTAGTTACTTAAATTTATGAAGTATATTTTTAATCCCTTCATTTTAACACCGTCATTATAAATCAATGGAAAATTCTAATTCATTAAATTTTAGTGACGAATATGCAAGTAAACACTAACAAAGCAAATTTACATTTTATTCTTTTAATATAACATTTTTATATTTTCGATTTTGTATATTGAAAAATTTATTTAAAATAAAAGTAACTGTCTGGCGTATCATTCTAAGGTTTCACATCAACAAATTCATCCCCAACAAGTCCCTGTGATTGAAAGATGAGTTGGAATCTTAAAAGATAAGTTGTAAATATTCAACAATTGAATCATAATCTCAATGATGAACTTCTACGGGGAGATATTCCTATATTTAACATTCGATAATGTATCAAATATGATTGTTTAACAATAAATAAATATCAGTGATTCTCAAATTATGCCAAAAACCCATTTTCATATATGATTTCAACTCAATTAATAACAAGTTTTTTTATTGAATTTCTCCATTGGCATTCGGCGGTTATTACCAACCGAATAGTCCGGCTCACAGGAATGTAGCCTCATATTGAGGAAAACCTCACTACCTGCAATTATTTATCACAATTGCATATCCGAGGCTCAAACATCAGGAAACTTGTTCTAGATTGATCTTATTTCCATAAGAAAGATTGGGATACAGTTCTTCCCAGATCATGTGAGAAATGAACGCAGTCCACAGAAATGCATAAAGATCTTCTTGGGGCGGACATGTGGTTTTGGTGGTCCAGTGCTTCTTCATTCTTGCTCACTAGGCTCTGCATTGTAGAGATTTTAAGGTAACGAGCCTAAACATCATAATGCTCACTCCTACAGGGTTGTTGGGCTCCGCCCAATTATATTTTGGACATTATCATCCTTAACATAACATTTTGGTACCAATGGGCTTGAATCTAGCGAAAGGGTATAGTCCTTTACAACCTTTTAAATATGAATTTCTTTTGTGTCTTTGCTGTACTTGATTGATATCAAATAAATTGATAGAATTGCCATCTTGGTTCACATCACCTCCCTTCTACCGAATATGGCGTTATTAACACCCCCACAAAAAAAAAAAGTCCATACTGTGTAATAAATGACTCCAAATCTACTTACATCTTGAAATGAATGAAAGAGCATAACCCATAAGTGACCTTACTTATAATACAACATGATTATATATTGAACATGTCTCTTCAAAATACTGTGACAATGTCAACAATTAGCACGCTATTGCATACCTTCACATGTCAACACACCACCTCTAAATAAAACAACTTCCAGCAGAGACATAATATACAAGAGGGCTTAACTTACAGTTATGAGTTTGTGGGGAGCTTTTCAAGTTTCTGAATGGAAGCCCTCAACACTTGCTGATCAGTTTCTCTTGAAGGAGACAAGACAATGTCATTCCAGATGGAACCAGGCCCCAGGGCAGGGCTGGTGGGTGGTTTGTACAGTTCGTAGATGGAAGCAGCATCAGCATTCAGATTCCCTATTGATTCCAAACATTTGATCTCCTTAGGATCCACAAGCAGACCATGCTCTCCCTCCTTCCATCCTATGAGCTGCACAATTGCAAGCAATATGTTAGTGAGATGCTTCAAAAAAAAAAAAAAAAAAACTACCCCTTAATTTACTAAGAACATAATACGGATATTCAGCCACTCGGTACTAGCTAGTTGAAGTGATACTAAAGGAGATAAGTAGGGGCAACCTTGTCATGCACTAACCTCGTAAATGTTTTTTCCCTATTGATCATTAGACTGTAAATAAGATAGCTGACATTTTGATATCTCCTTGGCATGAAATGGTGCAATTTTGAGTTTTTTTATGATTTTTAAAAAAAACTCCAAAATTGTGAAAGTTTGATTTTTTTTTTTTTAAACAAAAAGAAAAATTAAACTGCATCATTTCATGGATCCAAGATAACAAAATGTCACTTACTTTATGTAGAGTTTAATTATCAATAGGAAAAAAATATTTAAGAGGCAGGACCATTACAAGGAGGGTAAGAGAGTGGGGTATTAGAACTCGATAATTAAGTAGAGGTTAAGAGTGCTCTCTTTTATCAATATCAATCATATAAAATTATCGCAAGCCACCTTGTTCAAAAGTTGTAAACAATGTTATATCATTAAAACACCATATAAATACATAGAGGTCCCCCAAGTTATATAAAATTGAAATCTATATAATATCCATTACCATTACTTGACAGTAACTAATAATTATTATTAATAATCAAAACCGCCGGACAATTCTCATCCACAAAACTTGTCTTAGAATAAGCTTACCTTTGGTGGAGCACCCACTGAGTTTGTGCTGTAGAGTCTGGCATGGTCCACAAGTTTGCAGTATCTTTGAAACGCATTAGCAAATCTTTTGTGAGATTTGAGTTGAGAGTTGACCCTTACTGCCCTCCCCGTCATTATAGCTCTCCTGTCAAAGAGCAATTCCAATAAAATGTCAGTGAAAATCTTCAATATCTGAAAATGATCCCATGCGGAATAATCTTGTCCATCAGGTAATTTAAATCACATAACTCTTGTATCAGTTCCTGACTATTAGAATATATTAAAAAGAGCCTCATATAGCCTAATTAGAGAAAGAATTGAAGGGTATATAATGTCATGAGAAATCAAATCAAATTGGTTTAAACTATTTTGATGGAAAGGCAGACCTAATTACAATCAAGTAAACTATATTACTATAAAATTAGACCAATAAAAAATGGATGGGATCCAAATAAGTCTTTCACTTTGGTTCAGTATGGCTTTGATCCATAACCAAATCAAGCCTAGCTAGGCAACGAATACCCTCCCTCTAATTATCAGATAAAAACGGATTTGAACATGTACCTGATGCCTCTAACAACTGCAAGATAACCGTCACATACCACACCACACAGCTCTATTCTGTAAGGCTTTCTATTATTATTGTTGTTGTTGTTGTTGGCTGTGTCCCCATTAGCATCTCCTTCTTTTTCTTCCTCGTCGTCAGCTTGCTCCCAGTAGTTTTCAGTTATGGTTCCATCTTCGGCAACTTTGTAGCCTACTCCCATGCGGTATCTGTGTTTATGAACATTCCTTGCCATGGCGATAGTCTGCTCCACAAATGGCTCCCATGATAAGGTGCCATCCATTATCACATCTCGCCCCTCATTTAGTGCTGTCACTAGCAGTGATGATGCAGCATCAGTTGAAGATTGATGCACCTGTTTCAATCTCCCATTCATTAATCCAGTAGTGCAATTATCAAATGTGCATTATTCCCTCAACTGTTACAGGATTAACAGGCAACATAATAACTGCGAAGAAGTTAAATTAGGAGGCATACCAATTCAGAAGTTTGGAGCATATCATCGTGGTTGCCCCTAGAATTAAGGGCTTTGTATATAACATCAGACTCCTTAAAAGCATCTGCCTCAACCACCACAGCATTTTTGGATGCTCCTTCCCAGAATGGGCTGCCAAATCCATTTGATGTATAAGTCTACAAAGCTGGAACAAACTTATCTCTCTTGAATGAAAAAACAGAGAAAGCAATCCTTCTTTTTCATTAAAAAAAAAAAAAAAACAAAAGCAAACAAACTTAACGATGCTTTAGTAATTAAATGATATTACTGGCAAAATTCTTACATTTCTACTTGATGTCTAGATTTAATTTAACAAAATTTGGGAAAGAATAAAATTTTGTAATATTTATAAAGGAAAATTGGGGAAAATCCCCTATTGAAAAATTAATTGCAAAATGGGACCTGCTCAATTACACATATGGAAGCTAAGTTACACATAACATGGAAACTCAATTACATATTGTGGAAGCTCAATTGCATATGAGTAAAAGGTCCCATTTTAAAATTAATTCCCCAATTGGGGACTCTTCCCCAGTTTTCCCTATTTATAACTATAGTTATGATATATATTCATATATCACATATATATGTGCAGAAAAACATTTCAATCTTAATGTGATCACACTTGAATCATTAAAGGGCACATCATTTTTGTCCCAAATTTCAATTTAATCCAATGTTGAATTTTTACATTATTATTTATTGGTTAATCATATAATGGAATAACAAGCATTTCATCAACAGAACTTGATCATAGTAAAATGAGCTTTGGCCGCTTAAATACGAGGTTTCAAGTTTGACTCCATATGAATACAGAAAACGGTATTGAAAGAACTACCCTAATTAGGCCTGACAGTACACAAATATAATATAGTCAGATGGCCATATAGAAAAAACGTATAGGCATTTGAAAACTGGTGTATGAATAATAGAAGGAAGATGATGATTACTCTTTGAGGATGTCTTTAAGAACAGTGCTCTTGCCAGCACCCATTCCACCACCCATGAGGAGAAGCACAGGACTCCTCTCACTGAGGGGCATTGGGACCATGACTTCTGTGCAATTGGATTCTCCATTTATTACTTTCATCTCCTCCACCAATGTGGAAAACACCCTTGTTACCTTCAAATCCTTTGTTATTCTCTCAAACCTTTGTTTCCTGCATATACACAATCACATCAATTTCCTCTTCATTTATTCCATTTACTTGTACTACATCTAGTCCTAATTATGCAAGTTAGATGACGGGGTTCACTTTCATCTTAAATATAAGACCTCAGTTCACTTTACGTCCCAAATTTGTAATTTTTTCTTTAAAGTATATTTATTAAAAAGTTACAATGCACATAATTAAAAAAGATATTTTAAAAAAACTAACACATATTTGTTGTAAATAACTTAATTAATTTTTAGTATTGCAAATTTGTTAGTATTTAGCTCTTATATTAAGGATTAGATGGAGTGCAATAATTAATTATTTTTTTCAATATTGTTGCTTTTCTTGTGGTTTTTAATTTCAAGTTTTTCACAAACAATCCGGAAAAAATTTAAAAATGCCATTTCTTAAATTAAGATATGTTTAGATTAGAACAGGAAAGACAAGACTAAGTTTTAATTTTTATACTTTTAATTATTGAAATTTAATTAACAATAAATATTTTGATCTAATAAAATTAATTTGTCTGCCCTCCCAAAAGAAAAACTAATTTACCCCACTTCGTGATTAAAAAAACTAACATTGCTTGTTAACATTTTTAACAGTAATGAACAAGGTTACTACATTTTGAAACTTTTGAATAATATTACTTTTGAGTGAAAATTTTAGGTCAATTTTACACCTTATCCCCTGAAAAATTGTTCATGCTTATATCATGAATTTAGGGCTAAGTTTGTGATTGTAGGAGTAATAACAGTGGTCCCTCTTTCCAAAGAAAATCCAAGATTCCAATTTTCATATCTATTTTGTAGTCAGCATCTCTAAGCCCATCAGAAAACCACGAGACGCGCGCGCGTGAGGAGGGGGGATACGGTTAGTAACTAGCGGTTTAACAAATTGTAATTATTTTTCTGACATCTCATTATGTTAGACATTTTTTTAATGCTATTACAAGTTACCGTTCTAAAATTATTTAAATTAACATTACCAGCAATTATTTTTATAACAAACAATATATCACACAAATTCGTTTTATTGAAAAAAACAAGAAGAGTGGTCCATCCAAAATGCATTTCATTATTCACAAGGTGAATAGTAGCCCTAATTCTTAATATAAAATTTGGATAATTTATTTATAGATATTAAAAAAATAATAAAGTTATGTACTTGTGAATTGTAACAAATGTATATTGGTTTATCTCAAATACATTTTTTAATCATGCATATTATAATTATCACTTGATAAAAACTCTATTACCAAGTGTAATCAATAATTAAAGAAAAATTATAAATTTAAAAGATAAAGTGGATTGAGGTGATATATTGAAAATAAAATAAACACTTTTTTGAACTATTATATTTAAAATTAGAGATAATATTTAGAGTAAGAGAGAGACACCTGGTAGCAGCCAAGAGCATCTCCTGCAGCCTAGTTTTCTTGCCAGACTCACTGCTTAATGCCTATAACCCAAATAGAAACCCCAAAAGTGAGCTCAAACCATAGACACATGATGCTGCAGGATAGGAAATTAAAAAGCCGAAGGACGCGTGTGGCAAAGGAAACATCACAATTGAGAGAATTTTAAATGAAGATACTGTATGTAGGAACTGCAGTGTACTGCCTGCCTTTGTGATCATTAATATATCAAAATTAATTAATTGATATATTATTATTAAATTAATTTATCTAACTTTTAAAATGGTATATTATCTAATTATACACATGAATATTTTAAAACATATGTTATAATTAAATTATTTATTTAATTTTTTAATATTTTTAAAAATATTAACTAACTCTTATATTAAATATAAAAAAAATGGTCCTAGGCAGATACCGGAACTGTGGAATTAATGATTATAGGGATTTTTTTTTATACTTGATTATAGGGATTTTCTGTCCAGAAGAAGACTGCGTGGCTTTTTCGTTCCGCAGATTCTCTCCTCTATTGTGATATTTCTTCTTTCCTGTGAATTTGTTGATTTCTTATGTCAACGATAAATCCTTACGAATAGTAGCGTCATTCATTCAACTTTAGTTATATCCACTGTTATAGAAACTAGCAAAGGGTTTACGTAGAAACTAAATTTAAGACTTTAATATATTTATTTTATCTTTTAAATTTATAATTTACTTCTCTAAAATACCTTTATTGATTGTACTTGTTATTAGGAAATTTCTATCTAGGATAGTCCTAATACACATGATTGAATAAGGTGGTTTAAGAAAAAAGTAAAAAAAAAAAAAAACTAGCATACATTTGCAGTAGCTAATTAACTTAATTAATTTTTTAATATTAAAAAATTGGTTATCTACATCTTTATTAAAGATCGAGGTAGTAAATTGCAAACTAGACTGTTTGGCAGCATAAAAATTTCGTTTTATTGTAATCATGGATAGTATTAATCAACAAAATATGACATGTTATTAATTGTAATTGCAAAAAAAATCAACAATCTATTTTAAAATAATACTTTATACTACCATATTTTTCATCATTTCTAAACATAACACATCATCTTCATAAATTCGAATTAATGATCCATAATATAACTCTGTTCCAGGCCAACTCGAGTATGTTTCAAAATTTGACGAATTTTCAGACGTTTATAATCAACTTCACCTATTTTTTGTATCTGTATAAAACTTCTATATTAAGCTTATGTTTTTGGTTTCAACAAAAAAATTTATCTTTAATATTAAAGACAGTTAACTTTTTTAGAAGATTAAAAAAATAAAATAAATATTTATATTTATTTTTTTCTATAAACTTATTTATCTAACTTAAGAATTGATATATAATCTAATAATACAAATAAATAAATATTTTTAAATAATTTATTTATCTTTTTAATCTATTACAAAATGAATTGATTTTTACATCAAAAAATAGGAGAGAGCACAGCAGCATTATCTTTTTTGGGTGTCGCAGTCATAAAGTCTGACCTCTTTAATTTTTTCTTTATCCTTATCCAAATGGAGACTGGAGAGAGAGAAAGAATATCCAAAGCGCTCAATAATTTAGTTCTTTATTAATGATGTTTTGAGTTTTATTTATCTGCCCAGCATTATTTCAACGTGTTATTAAAATGCAACTTGTTTGAGATTATTTCCACTAT